>JAEIFU010001379.1:0-70890 GCA_018904235.1 Lordiphosa stackelbergi | reverse complement strand
TTTAATAGTTATTCTCATTGGACTCATCCGAGAGTCTCAAAGAATCGCATACTGCCGCAAAAAGTGGTGCCTTAGATTTTGATTTTGCAATAAATATGTTTAATTAGAATTATTCTACGCCTGAGCTCATTAAAACCACTCACATAAGTTAAGAAAAAACAGCCCCAGTGGCATCTGAAGAAAAAACTAGTTTTGCTATTTTCACCTAAAAAATTTATAAAAAAATCCATCTTATGTCCGATTTCTGTGATGTATGTGAGAGTCTTATTTTATAGTAATTGAATATTTTGCATCGAATTAAAAAAACGCCTATTTTGTATAGTTTGGAATCTACAAGCGTTTTAATTTCGATAAATTTTGAAATATAGCAAATAAAATATTTTTTTTTCTTTATTTGAGCCACAAATATAACAGATCAAACTCATTTTTGTCTGAGAACAAACTGTTTGGCCAAGAGTATTTTCTTTTAAAATTAGTTTGGAGCGTTCAAATCGATTGAAAAACAAAAGTTATGAGTTTAAGTGGAGGCAACTTTGGAAAAATCGAATAAACCGTTAATCGATAATATCTCGAGTAAATTTTTTATATGTCGATTTTCGTGATCAGCGGGCCAATTTACTTTAGAAATAGTTGGTTTGGAGCTTTGGGGGAAAATGCTGTCGAGCAGTGTACTATGGAATATGGGCGGAAAGGAGCAGAAGAATATACAACTCTTCTTAAATTAATAAGTTTAGTGAGGCGTCATTTGACGCGTAATAAGAACTACAATGTGACTGCGCAAAAAAATATAGATTTAGTGTATATCTATTAAATTCACAAGAGATATTTATTATACACTTGAAAAGTGTATTATAATTTTTAGCAGAAGTTTGCAACGCATAGAAGGAATCATCTCCGACCACATAAAGTATATATAATTGATCAGCATGACGAGCTGAGTCGATTAAGCTTTGTCCGTCCGTCTGTCCGTCTGTCTGTTTCTACGCGAACTAGTCCCTCAGTTTTGGAGCTATCGAGCTGAAACTTTGCACAGAGTCTTTTTTTTTACTGCACGCTGCTAATATATCGGAACCGACCGGATCGGATATTCTTTCTTCTTAGCTGCCATACAAATGTTCGTTCGGAAAATGGTTTTTAGTAAGGAAAACTGTTTTTGTTCTCAATATTACTGCTCTCAAACACGGTCAGGGGTAATATGTAATGTTTTAAGCTGATTATACGTTAGTCTCTCTACGTTGAGACAAGTATTTCAAGGGTTATCAAAACTTCGGTACAGACGAAGTTAACTTTGCCTTTCTCGTTTTTTATTGCATATATCACATAAGAAGATCTGAAAACTTATTCATGAATATAAATTTATGGAACGAACAGTGTTTACTTTTTTAATTCATCATCTTTCAAACTAGAGCATTCGAACTACAAAGCATAAAACAAACTTATTCAGTTAAATCTTCGATACTTAAAAACTTCTGTTCCAATAATCGTTAGACAAAGATTTTAAGGAAAACGCGTTGAGTTATGTGCCCATCGGTCATTCGGCTACCGGTGTCAGAAACCACACTTTTAAAGCCGATGCCAATCGTTCCGATGGCACGGAGATATGACAAGGCCAAGTCAGAAAGCACTGAAAAAGCGTCTTTCTCTGCAATCCAGAACTTAATAGGGTCCCGTTACAGGGCAAACAACGGTAAATTCCAATTGTACTCCAATAATTTATTCTCCTGTCCTGGTGGTTGTTGAGATATCATGGCAGTATTGTGATCAGCGAAGAGCGATCCTTCAAAATTATTTCTTCAGATGTCCCACACTTGTGTTTAAAGGGAGAACAATATGTGTGCAGCATGACCATGGGCGGCTGCCACTGTTTGACGATAGTCGTCATGCTGCAATCATGTTATTCTTTACTGTTTTTAAATAGAGCTGCATTTCAACTAGCATCTGCATGTTTGCGATTAAGTGTGTCCTATGTTTGTTGCCTTGGTCCTTACAACTTTTTGCACAGTTTACAGTTAATAAAATAACTGTTAAACATTTTGCCTAACATGTCCAGCGCACAAGAAACAGTTATTCACTACTGTGTGACTTAGAACGCTAAAACAAAATATACCCCAAAAATATCACCAAAAAATATCCCCTAAGCCCTATAACTTTTTGGGGTTTTCGAGACAGCTGGATTTTAATTTCATATAAGAAATCCAATTAAATTGTGAAACTCTGATGCAAGCAATATTATTTTGCAGTTCTGCTGGCCGCTTCGAATGCGTTATTCAGCTTGGTGCTCCATAATTATGGCCACACATGACACTGCTCAGGGTTGGTTGAGGTTGATTTAAACCGCCGGACAGTTGACATTAACGTCCGCACATTGGCAAATGACAGATGCTGTCAGCCACAAAATGCATAAACAAATATACACAGACGCACGGGGGGATGGGGCGACTTTTCACTATGTTGGTGGCTTTGGCATATGCATTTTGCACACGAGGCCAGCGAACGCTCATTAATTATGTAGGTATTAATATTGGACCAAAATACACACACACACAGGCAGATGTCTGCATTTGTGTGTTAGTATGTACACTCATATATGTATATAGGCATAAATTTTGAGCAAACATAATTTATTACAACACATATTTGTTGTTGTTGTTGACGCTGTTGGCTCTGACTTTGTTTGTTTGTTGGTTTTAACGCTCAAAATGCGACTGGCTTGGACAAAAAAAAAAAAATGTTGTACATAAATAAATGTACATTTATATGAACAATATGTGCACAGGTAGGTAGGTAGGCGTATGTGTGTTGGGGTCAGCGCACTGACTGGCTTCGCCATTTTGTCTGCAATGGCGCCATTTTGTTGCACGCCCCAAAGATGTCCAGTTAATTCAGTTAGAAAGTGTACACCAGTTTAATAAACTATTTAACTCATTATGCAATTACCCCTTACACTTCACTTGACCTTCCCCGAATCAAAAGACCCCTTTTCGCGGCTCATCAAATCACGATTCCCCCTCGTCGCCTCGCTCCCTTTGGGCTACCATAAAAATATTTTAATTAAATTTCACATCTATGCCCCGTAATATCCTTTTTACGCGAGCCACACAGCCAGACGAAACGCAGGCCTTCAACTTCAACTCTGACCGGAACACTGACATAAAGCGCAGCCCATTAATCATTCAAATTACCCATACATCATCATTACCCACAGTCCTCGGCCTCAGCGTCCCAAGCCCTCGCCTGGCACCTTTCGGTCTAAAAATAAAATAAAATCTCACCAGCAAAACAAAAAGAAAAATTTCTGAAATTATTCAATGAGGGCGGTCTCAATTAGTTTTAGGCAGGTAGGGGGAAAATTTTCATTTACCTGTTTCTCGCTGGTTGGCCAAGTGGAAGTTCTTAGACAGAACGGCGGCGGCGGCAAAAAAAAAAAAAAACAACAACAATTTCCACGAACTGCACTAAGCCTGTGGCGATGACCAGACAAGAGCCAGGATCAGAACTAAATTCAGCTTACACGCGCTTAAGTCTTACTGAGCCTGATTAGTTACGAGAGTTCGACGCAAAATCATAAAGTTCTGTGGAAATCTCAATTCCAAACTTTTATTTCAAGGATTGAAGCAGAAAGTGTCTCGTTGCATCCTGCCAACATGGCTCGTTCCATCCTCCCAAATGGAGAGAGCTGTTATATAGATTATTTGAGAACAATTTTAACTAAAGTGAAAATTTCAATTTCTGATTTTTTCAATTCATTTTTCTGGTACGAATTGAATTTCAACTTATATCCAAAGCCATGTTATATTTTAAAAATCAGTAAACTTAACGAAATTTCAAACAAAAAATTTGAAGCAGGTATTTGGAAAATAAGTAAACAAAAATTTACTGACCCGAAAGCGTTTTTTTCATTCATTTTTTTCTGGTACTGTATCGAATTTAAAAAGTTAAAGCCGGGTATCCAGCACCGCGGGAAACTAAAAATTCCTGTCAAACTTCATATAAAAAAAACTGTGGCAGGAATTTTTAGTTTACCTTTTCGTTGCTTGTGTATCCAGCAACATGAACGTAATCCACAGTTTCTTATCGATAGTTGGCATATCGATAGCGTGTGTGGATGGAGAGAACAGCTGATACACAGCGCAGGAATATATTGCCAACAATTATTTTGGATGTGATGAGCGAAAATTTTGGGGGGAATGCTTTTATATTTTTTTTTATTATGAGCTGTCATCTGGCTGGGGAACCATCAGCGTGCAAAGATTGGTAGGGGATGGTGCCAAAGGCACACTTATGCCAAATTGATGAGGCCGCCAGAGGGATGCTGTCTATAGACAAAAAGGTCGGAGAGATGTCGTTGTTTAAGACGCCTTCTCAATCTGTGTGTCGCCAGATCATAGGCAAATCTGTTGGAGTGGTGCACCAATTGGTCATGATTCCTGCTGGTGTGCATATTGGTTTGGGCGCATAATGGCAAAGCGTCCACACCGCGGTATATATGTATGTAGTTGTATGCACCACATAGAAGACTCTAGTTTCTTGAGGGCAGTGGATCATGCCGTACCCCATAACGGGATCGCCCAGATAAACCGCTACTAGGACTAAGAAGCCAATGGAGCTCCAATGCCGTAGCTACTGCCCGAGTCACATGGACTTTCCCGGTCAACCGGCGGTCCAGAGACATGCCAAGGTACCGCGGTATCTATATATGGGACTCTTGATCCTAGGAGTCGCACTTAAGTAATTTTCGTATGGTATTGGCTATGTTCCAGCGGTTCGCCCATCGACCAAAACCAAGGTACTGATCCGGCCACAAAATCCCTAATATAAATGCGAATGAATTTAGGCATCCTACGATGAGAGACTTCATTTGATTGGCATACAACCAAGAGGTCATACTATTTTGGAGAAGATTGCATTATAAAGTAATGCAGTTAACAACATGCTGCAGTGATGTTTTGTGCCATCCGGGACACACTGCAAAGTGTCATGCCATCGGTTTATCATCCCCAAGTGTAAAGTGTGTAGCACATACTCCGAGCAGCATGCTTCCTCCAGAAAATATTATTTGTATTTTTTTAAATTTATTTAAATTCAAATAGTTAACAGTGCTTAACAGCTGATTGATCAGAGTGACCTTCCACCTGTTAGGTGCATGGTCACTGTGTTGTGTTCCACAAAGAAATAAAAGCAAATTCCGCGGATCCGCAGTGCTGGATATTCGGTTAAAAGGGTATATAATTTGTGCAAAAGTATGTAACAGGGAAGGAATCATTTCCGACCATATAAAGTATATATATTCTTGATCAGCATCAACAGCCGAGTCGATTTAGCCTTGTCCGTCTGTCCGTCCGTCCGTCCGTCTGTTGTGACACCTAGATCTCAGAGATGGTAAGAGATAGAGGTTTGACATGTATGGGACAAATGCTTCTTTTATCTGCACGCAGATCAAGTTTGTTTCAAATTTTGGCCACGCCCCTCCCGCCTCCGCAATTTTGAAAAAAGTTATATCTCCTACAGATAGAGGATTCGTACCTTCTAGGGATAGTTAGTAATTAGCAAAATGAATCGATTTGCCGAAGGAATGATAAAGATCGGATGAACGGTTCTCAAGTTATAAGCAAAAAGTGAACAGCCCCCCCGCTACCACACCCTAAAAAATGTTGCATACTTTTTGGATGGTCACATAAGGAACGCGGGAACACTGTTAAACATGTTTTTCATGAGTAACGGTTAGAGCCGACTTTAACTTACGCTCTCGTTGTGGGGCGGCAAAAAATGCCCAATTGTTAAAAATTTTTGCTGATAGTCTTATTATCTTTGTTGTCTTGACTATTTATATTAGCAGTGAGGACGCCTTGGCACAAGCAGACGGCGCAACAAAATCGGAGAGTGCGACCAAGACTCTCAGTTATCTCCCAAACTTTAATTTCGTGTCCACCGTTGATATACTAATATATATATATTCTTGACCAGGTCTGTCTGTCCGTCTATGAAGCCTCGGTTCGTGTTTAATGGGAACTTTTGTACTTGCAACACACAACGACAAGAATTTTAAATTAGTTTTGAATGGTTTAAGATCTCCGAAAATTCAGTAAATGCGGACAAGGTCATTGGGAACGCCCTTTAAAATATTCACTTCATTCTTGAATAGAATAGAGTAGATATTTGTTAAAATCGTTGTTTATGACGGTATAATGGGCTATTGCATGTCCCTAACAGATGGTACTCGACAGCCAAATAACTGCGATATGCAGGACCATTTTTAAACCAGCGATGGCCCTTGGTACCTTCCTGGGGCCGAAAACATTTCGCTATTCACATGTACACGACCCGAGCGCTTGCCGAAGCAGAGACCAAAAGAGCGAAAGGCGTCATTCGCTCGACAGAGTTCGAAGCGATTAGGTAGAAGCAAATTCACTGAGCTTTAATTTTGCACACTAATACACTCTCACTTTTTGTCCTCGCTCTCGCTGGCCATCGCTGTTTTAACCTCACCCACAAAGCCAATAAAGCCTTGGTTCGCGCTTTATAGGTATTTTTGTACTTGGAATTTGCCTTAGATCAACATTGACCATTTAGGGTAAAAATATCTTCACCAAAATTATTCGGGGGGTCACAGAACCGGCCCGGGGTTTGCTAAACGCTCGAAAAATTCGCGGTGTCAGAACTTCAAGAGATTTATTTTTCTATTTGAAAATCTGTTAGAACGGAGCTGTTCCAATAAGTCCCGCTAAAAACGGGCTTCCCCGCAAAAAAATCCCTAACTAGTTAGGGTTAATTTGTGTTAAACGAAATTTTTTGATTGTGGTAAAGTTTTGATGCTTTTTAAATTATAGTTCAAATTTTATCACATTTCATAAATAATAAAAATTTAAATATGAGCCAAACGAAGTGTAAGCCCGCCCCGCGGCTGGCCGGGAGCCCCGCACGGCGCCCGGTTGGTTTCGTTAACAGAAAGACTGGTTGTTTTCCTAAAAGAAACGCAAATTCAATTTTAAACTAATTAAATGTTTGTTCATTTATGCGACCTATCAAAAAATAATGTTGTTCTAATAAATCTAACAGTGTTATGCTAATTTTCTTGATCTGAAACATTCAAAGGCTAATTCAATTAAATATATCTCCGATTTCGGTAAAAAACACTTCTTTAGCTTTAATAAATCGAATGATGATGAATAACCGAAGCCGTTGATTAATAAAATGACATGATTGCTGGAACACATTTTTCGTTTTTTAACATTTTTAACTGAATAACAATTTCGTTTTAATGGCAAACAGAGTAGGTTGTCTTACAATTTTCAACTTTGTTTTCTAAATTGCGCTCAATGCATTCAACTTGCATACTCAAATTGTTCGCCGTTGAGTTTAATTCAATTATAATGTTGGGACTCAGAGTATAATCATGTTCGTTTTTGGCTCTACGACGATTGATCAGAGTGAGTGAAAATCACCTAGTATGAGCAAACTCTTGCAAAGACGCATTGGCGGCGCTGAAAGATATGAAAAGAGAAAGAGAGAGAGAACATTGAGATTTGTTCCATCGAACACACAATGCGTTTGCGGTATGACTGTGATTTTATTCGATGCAGAGCCTTGTTCGATGAATAAATATTTAGGGGAGAGTGGGGGTTTTGAGCCACTGGGGGTTGTGAGCCACGCAAATATTGGCCACAAAAAAAAAAACAAATTACAACTTTTTGTTTATGTCAAGTGTCTCCCTTCTTAGTACCTAACTTTTGGCAAGCAACCTATCAGTCAACACATTCTTTAAGTTTGTGCCCCAGAAGCCGATTTTTATTTAAAAAAAAGGTTTTTTTTTTCGTTTTTGACTTGCGAATAATTATTAAAATTTTGTTCGTAACGCTAAAAGTAAGTATGAAGGAAATATCTTTGGTCAATTGCCTTTTTGATGGAAATGTGAATTTGAAAAAAAAATTATATTTTGGTTATGTGGCGTCAACTAAAAACGAGAGCGGAAGTTAAAGTCGGCTCTAACCGACTTCGATATACCCGTTACTCATGAAAAAACATGTTTAACAGTGTTCCTGAGTTTCTTAGTGTGACCATCCGAAAAGTATGCAACATTTTTTTAGGGTGGGTCGGTTGGTAGCGGGGAGGGGGCTGGTCCACTTCTTGCTCATAACTGAACTGTTATCCGATCTTATCATTTCTTCGAGATCGAGGCTTTTGCTAATTACAACTATCTCTAAAAAAAACGAATCGTCTATCTTCAAAACGCAGATCAAGTTTGTTTCAAATTTTGCGGCCTCCCGCAATTGGGAAAACGTTATATCTCCCACAGTTTTAAAGATAGACGGTTCTACTTCAAGTTATGAGCAAAAACGCGAACCAAGCCCCCCTGCTACCACCCCTCCCACCCTAAAAAAATGTTGCATACTTTTCGGATGGTCACCTTAAGGAACGCAGGAGCACTGTTAAACATATTTTTTCATGAGTAACGGGTTTATCGAAGTCGGTTAGAGCCGACTTCTTCATTAAGTTTCGAGCAGTCCAAGGGGCAACAGCTAAACAGCTCCCAAAATTCTAAGTTTATAAAACAAAAATATACACAAAACAAAAAAAAAAGTTAAAATAATGTTGGAGCGAAGTACACACTAAAAACATACATGCTGATGGTATCTCAAAATAACGCTTGGTATGTGGAATGGGGAAAAATTAAAAAATTTTCAAGAAGCCGACGAGGAACATTAAACGTGACAAGGCGGGGGACTGAAGAAATGCAAGTTACCTGTAGTGAGACTTTTAAGGCAACTTTTGGTGCATTATTTTTATCTTAGTTTTCATTTATTGCTGCCCCACTGCCATACTAAAGGTTAAACACAATATGTTGACATTTCACTCACACACACGACATAAAACTTTTACAATAAAAAACAGCTTTTACGGACGGGACCACCTTTGACTAATTTCATCATGGTTAAGTAAATCTTCCATCCGAGTTGGCCTTGCTTGAAACTTTGTTAATGTCAAATGAAATATTCATTAATGAGATTTTATTATTGATTAATTGTGAGTAAGAATTGTTGTGTATTTGTGAGTTTTGCAGTGCATCGATCCGGACCAAGCCGATGAATAGAAAGAGCGAAATAAACAAGGTGCAAGAAATTATTGAAAATGTGGCTGCATCGGAGACTTATGTTGATCACACAAGCGGACTTCAACGACTTAATTCGAGATGCCAAGATTTCCCTAGCCACTGCAGAAATGGTGGACAAGGATTTTAAAATAACTTTTAGCCGAAAACTAGCATTTACAGCGCCATTAAATGATCTTTTCTCGATGCATCCAAATGATAAAAAATATCCCTCAGTATCAATTGCATTTGCCCATAATAATATATATATATATAGAAACTTAGGAAAATATGTTGCTTATTCTAGATTAAGTCAAATTCCAGCATTATTACTTGGGTAATTAAAGTCGAAGAAAAAAATTTTGAAAGAAACTAAATAATTGTCAATTTGTTAAGACGTTTTTCAATTCTTCAAAAAGAATCCACCAGTGACAGATTTGAAATTTTCGCATAGCAAATTGTTAATTTTAAATTAGAGAAAGCAACCTTTCAGAGTACGGAACCGAGCCCTGTAATTTAAATTTTGTGTTAAAAAATTATGCATTTATATATTTATTAATTAAGAAAAAAGACCATATGGTGCTACGTTCATAAGTTCCTTGTGAACTTATAAATATAACAAGAAAGAAATCAAAATAACAGCCGTATCTCGCCTGATCCAGTTACAGACTTGAAATTCTCGCATAGCAAATTGTAAATTATAAATTAAAGAAAGAATGTTCACACTAAAACCAATTTGGAGTTCGGATTAGAGCCGAATATTTTAAATTTCGTGTGTTAAAAAATTATGCATTTATATATTTATTTATTAAAAAAAAGACCATACGGTACAATGACCATGAGTTCCTGTGAACTTATAATAAAACAAAGAAACAAAATAAAGTATCCGCCTGATCAGTTACAGACTTGAAATTCTCGCATAGCAAATTGTTAATTTTAAATTAGAGAAAGCAACCTTCAAGAGTTCGGAACCGAGCCCTGTAATTTAAATTTTGTGTTAAAAAATTATGCATTTATATATTTATTTATTAAACAAAAGACAATACGGTACTATGACTATGAGTTCCTGGTGAACTTATAAATATAACAAGCAAGAAATCAAAATAACAGCAGTATCGCCCGATCCAGTAACAGATTTGAAATTTTCGCATAGCAAATTGTAAATTATAAATTAAAGAAATCAATGTTCAAACTACAACCTATTTGGAATTCGGATTAGAGCCGAATATTTCAAATTTCGTGTGTTAAAAAACTATGCATTTTTACATTTATTTATTAAGAAAAAGACAATACGGTACTATGACCATGAGTTCCTGGTGAACTTATAAATATAACAAGAAAGAAACCAAAATAAAAGCCGTATCGCCTGATCCAGTAACAGATTTGAAATTCTCGCATAGCAAATTGTTAATTTTAAATTAGAGAAAGCAACCTTTTAGAGTACGGAACAAAGCCCTGTAGTTTAAATTTTGTGTTAATAAATTATGCATTTATATATTTATTAATTAAGAAAAAAGACCATACGGTGCTACGTTCATAAGTTCCTTGTGAACTTATTAATAAAACAAGAAAGAAATCAAAATAAATGCCGTATCTCGCCTGATCCAGTTACAGACTTGAAATTCTCGCAAAGCAAATTGTAAATTATAAATTAAAGAAATGAATGTTCACACTAAAACCAATTTGGAATTCGGATTAGAGCCGAATATTTTAAATTTCGTGTGTTAAAAAATTATGCCTTTTTATATTTATTTATTAAGAAAAAGACAATACGGTACTATGACCATGAGTTCCTGGTGAACTTATAAATATAACAAGAAAGAAATCAAAATAACAACCGTAATTCGCCTGATCCAGTTATAGACAAATTGTAGCAAATTGTAAATTATAAATTAAAGAAATCAATGTTCACACTAAAACCAAATCGGAATTCGGAACAGAGCCGAATATTTCGAATTTCGTGTGTTAAAAAATTATGCCTTTTTATATTTATTTTCTGAAAAAAGAAAAAAAGAAGATTAATTATAATTTAAATAAGAAAGAAATCAAAACGTCTTTCCAGCACAAGGCTAAACAGACTAATGAGGAAACTGAAACTTAAAATTGAAGGGTGAAATTTTGATTTAAACAACGCCAACTAGGATCAGTAAAAAATTTCAAGTTAACAAAAACTGTCAAAACAATCATGGGCTATTCGAAGAATTTGGAGAGTTGTTTAAAACACGCGGTTTATTTAAATTAATTTGAGACTCAACAATCAGATCGACTTTATCAGCGACTCTGTCCCATTTTGTTGAGTGGTTGCTGGTTTTTTGGGCAACTTGCTAAGGTCCAACTATAAGGAAGTCATCTTTTCCTAAGACAGGTAAATGACATAAGAAAAAATGGTTTGTTTTTAACTTTAACTTTTCCCGGCCAATCTTGACGATAAGAGTTTTGAGATAATGACAGAATAAGCTACTGATGCTCCCCTTCTGCTAATGTAAAGTTGTAGGTAAAAGTCTTTATAACTTCGAAGTCAAGCACCAGATAAGGAAGTGATGTATGAACGAATAATAGGGCATTCAATTATCTTTCATGAAATCATTGTCCTATATACACATTTTTCCAAAGCATTTTCGCGATTTCTCAAAAACACTTAAAAAATTTTGGACTCGGCAAAGGAACTTACCTATGAAATGACTGCCGAATGGTCGGGATCGAAAATGCTGTACACTAGAGTTATCGCATAGCGAACTAAATTCGTCTAATAGATTGCTTAACCCTAGGAGGTTCAACCAGGTCTGTGCAGACCTTTTGCATATAAAAGTGGGTATAAGTTTTTTGTTTTGAGTGTTAGAGACGAATCCGTCAACGACCTAAAAAAAAAAAATAAAAAAAAAAAAAAAAAAAAACCAAAACAAAAAAAAACAGGGAACAACCAACCGAATAAAAATATAAAAACCAGGGAGATAACAAACAAATTAAAAAAACCACAAAAAAAACCCCACCCAAATACAAAAAATAAAAACGGTATAAAGGGTCAAACATATAAAAAAACCCAAAATAACCCATACCAACAAACCGTATCAAAATATAATATAAATATAAACCACACAAAAAATAATGGACCTATGAGAGGGCATCAACACACCTCATCTGTTTGTTGATTATAAATCAGCCTTCGACGCCGATAAGGTCCAAGGTTTTGAAGCCTTGGCCTACCCTTGAGTATACCAGCAAAGTGCGTCCGTCTTTGCCTGTGACGTTGAAGTACACAAAGCTCCGTCAAAATAGGAAAGAACCTTTCGAACCATTTGATACCAAGAGTTTTAGGCAGGGCGATACTTATCGTGTGACTTCTTCAATCTACTGATGGAATATATACTGCGCCGGTGCTTACATGCTAACCGAACGGGCGCCTTTCTTTTTATAAAGATCTAATGCTACTCGCATATGCCGATGATATCGACATCATCGGCAAAAAACGAAACGGGCGGTAAGCAGGGCGTTTTCAGAGATTGAGAGGCAGTCAGAACTGATGGGTCTAGCGGTGAATGAGGACAAGACGAAATACCTTTATCCGCGGACAAAAGTCCTTGCGTCTTGGACAATCTGTTACAATGGGAGAATACAACTTTAAAGTTGTAGAGGATTTTGTTTACCTCGGAACGACGGTAACCAGCGACAACAACATCAGTCTGGAAATCCGACGAAGGATCACTCTTGCAAACCGATGCTACTACGGGCTAAGTAGGGAGCTCAAGAGCAGAGACCTCCAAGCGAAGAACAAAATTAGCCCTTTACAAAGTCGCTTATCATCCCAGTCCTGCAATACGGCGCAGAACATGGACAATGACAGCAGCGGATGAAGCGGCGATTGGCGTGTTTGAACGAAAGATTCTTCGGAGGGGATTTATGGACCTTTAAAAGTTGGCGATGATTTCCGCATTCGAAATAATGACGAACTGTATGAGCTCTATGGGGACACCTTTCTGGTCAAGCGCATAAAGCAACAGCGGCTGCGCTGGTTAGGACATGTCACTCAGGATGGACGAAGAAGCTCCAGTAATGAAAGCTTATTATTCGAAGGCGGCTAACTACGGAGGAAGAGGCAAGCGGGGGAGACCCCGACTAAGATGGGATGACCAGGTTCGGGCAGACCTTGCCAAGCTTGACCAACTGGTCCTAGCTCGCACGGAGCAGAAGCGACTGGCGGACATTGTCCGGACGTCGAACGGTTGTGATGCATGCCGGCCCATCCGGCCAGTCAAGAAGAAGAAAGAAAAGCGGATATGGACAACACAATGAGCATGAAATCCAAAAGATTATGTGTTTGTATTCGGTTTTGTTCGTGTTTTTCAAAAATAAAGTCACCGGCACAAGCAGGTCTCTAACATATATTTTTTTAATATATTGTTGTATGATATTATAACACGTTTATTTGGTTTTTTGTGAAGAATTTTATTTATGTAGAACGGCCAAATTTATAGCAATAGCGTTAGAAGTTTATAGAATGCTGTGAACAGACGAGAAATCATTAATTTTTCTGTTTTGAACTTGAATTTTGTAAATCATTTTTATCAATTTCGGTTGCCTTTTAGATATTTTATTGCGTATTTTAGAACGCTGTGGTCCGCTTTAATGGGAACATGTACAGTCCGCATAATGCAAATAGTTGCAAATTTTGTGTTTTTTTCATAAAAAAATGGCATCAGCATCAAGTTTTGATGATGATGTGTTGAACGCGGTGAGTCGCACCAGAAGAAATCAAAGTTTATCGGAAGAAGAGAGAAATCAAATGGAAGAAAGGTTAGCCGAACGGTTGGCCGGTACTGATGAAGAGGCCGAAAACCCCGATTCATTCGAAGACGATGACGGCACGGATCTTGAGTATGTGTCCCCTTTTGAAAATGCGGCTACCTATGCTGAGACAGACATCGCCATAGAAGCCGAAGATCCGAATGACGATGATGATTATTTAGAAGATTTCTATGAAGTCGCTGCTCTTTTTCAGCTGAATTATAAAACACCGTTCAAAGGATGACAATTTTTTCCATAACTATGTCACTAAGGCTCGAGGGTGTATTCGAAACCCGATCTCAATATTTAAATCGCTAATAACCCGAAATCGTCAGTATATTTGCGCGAAACTAACCGGAAGGCCCAGGAGCTATGCGGTCTGACAAGAATCCTGACCAGACTTCACGAATGTTGACGAAACCCGTAACGGAAAATGAAATATTCGCCCATTTAGGCCCAACTTTGTTTGCCAGCATATTCAGGTCAAACAGTTAGCCTGTTCTTGAGCTGTAGATCCACAACGGAGACCCTATCTACAGGGCGCCGATGTCTGCGCACCGATATAAAACTATTCTAAAATGGCTCCCATTATCTTAGAAAACTTTTTACCGAGCATACGATGTATATTATAAGCACCTTTCGGCTCTAAATCGAAGTCATTGCGTTTGAACGGATTAAATGCTGGTAACTTTCTTAACTACGCTTAATAAAAGTGAACATATTTTTACCTTAAGGCCCACCGCACACAGACAGCGGAGCGGAGAGTAGCATATCAGCTTTGGAAAATCAAACGCACAGAGCACATAATGAGCCCGCACACCAACAGCTTAGATGAGCGGAGCATTTTGTATGTAAAATTGGTAAGCACCGCTAGCTCTGCTCAGCTCCGCGTTCTGTGTGCGAGGGGCCTAAATGCAGAAATATTTACACACACTATTAGGATATCTGCCTATGTATTCCCATACAAATCCCATACAGGTCTGCAGACCTGGTTGTGTCATTTAGCGCCAAAAACTCCCTGAACCTCCTAGGGTTAACCATATGCAAACACAAAGGGAATAATTCCCAAACATTGAAAACAAAGCGATCACAAACGTCTTTTATAGCACAATCTTCTTACTTCGATAAGAATTTTTCGTAGATCGGTTTGAACTTTCTTCATTTCAAGAACATTTAAAACATTTTTCCTCACAAAATTTGAGAGTATTTCGTTCTTGTTTTCATTGGACGGCAACTAATTTTTGGCTCTGTCTAAACAGTATTTTATATTTGCGGCGAAACTTAACCCCCTTTCAATTTGGAAAAAAATCTCTTCAAATTATTTTCGAATTAATTTACTTTCGGTATTTGGGTCCACCCCCTTTGGCCAAATTGTAAAATTCATTACAAATTCAAATTGTATCTTTTGCGTTAATTGGTTTGCTTGTTTGTTCTGGCCCCTCGGATGTTGCAGCTTGTTGTTGTTTTATGCCTCAGGTGCAGACTCCTTAGTACCATTTCCTTGGGCTGACATTTTTGTCAATATTTTCATTCGACTCGGGCAGCAGCGTTTAAGCAAACAAACATGTTTAAAATAACAAATTAGCATAAGCTAGAGAGAGAGAGAGAACGCGAGGCAGAGGGCTGACTAAAACAACAAATGCCCTCAGCCCTAGGGCAGGCGCAGAGGCAGAGGGTGAACGCTACCAATTTGGTACACTCACTGAAGATCGCGTTCCAAGTGGTCGTCCGCCTTAGAGTTACATCAATCACCATCAAGCCATCAACACTCATCGCCATCGACTCGACAAACCCAAAATGGCGCATGGTGTTAATGATGCCGACTTTGAAATTTTACCGACGCGCCCACAAGAGTGTGCAAAATAAATAAAAAAACGCAAGTGTCGTTTTTTCGTCATCATCAGCCACAGCGCGCGGGTCACATTCGTCATTGGGCAAACAAATGAAGGGGACGACGAGCTGACAGATAATTTTTTTTGAATGATGTGCGAACAAGTTGTAATTATTTCGCATTAAGCTTCAGAATGAAGTTGGCAATGGATATGCTGATGATGGCCATTGGTTCTGCGGGGAGGGACCAAGATGGCGATGCGGCAGTTTGTCAACATTGTGCGAAACGTCAAGATTCTGCGAGGTTTCAATGGTTGCAGCTTGGAAAGAAGTTGCAGCGGAGACCGTAAGCTGAAACTGAGTAATGTGTGCAGATTTTTTTGGCTTTGTAATTGCCGACATGGTATGTGAACTCATTCTCAGAAAATAGTAACCTCGAACCATCAGAGAAATGAGAAAAATTAATATTATTGAACTTTTTTGGGAAGCTTTGAATTTATAGAAAACTTTGAACTTATGTGCTGTCATTCAAAAAAGCAAACCTTACATGAAAAACACTCTTTTGGCCTCAAAACTTACACAATGTATTCAATATTTTGTTATTGATTTTCGAAATCCTTCTTTTTGGCACATCTTAAATTTTTCACAGTACCATTATTTATTCAAAGAAAGGTCTTCGCATAAAGCAGCCCACCATGTCAAGGCAATAGCTCTGGCAGTGGCTGCCAAAGCACGGCGCATGGGGTGTCTTCTGAACTCTAAGAACAAGATGTCACTCAGGAATAAAGTCCTAATTTACAAGGCTATTCTGGCTCCGGTATGGAGATATGGCCTACAAATTTATGGAATAGCAGCAAAGTCTCTCACCTGTCAAAGAATAGAGTGGTACAGGAGTAAATCCTTAAAAATACCTTGAAGTTCCGATGGTAAGAGATATTATCAATAAGCAGGCTGCCAAATACCATAACACCACCCCAACAAACTGGCTAAAAAATTGCTAAGAAGACGCAGAATCCAAGGAATTCTTCCAAAAAGAAGGTTAAAGAGACTCTTTCCTAAAGACCTCACGGCGACTCCACACCAAACTCTCGCATTTTCTCCCTAAATACTTAGATTAAGACACTTATACATTATCGTTAAATTCAAATGGACACTGCCAAGTACTTTAAAACCTCATACTACACACTAGTATAAGCGGCCAAAAATGGTAGCAGAAGGCTAGTTAAATAAAAGAATTATTTATTCCAAAAAATTAGTTCTAAAAGCAGTGAAAAAGTCGGTCAAGCCTGACTATAATATACTCTGTACCTGGAGAAGGAGTTGAATGCAGTGCTGCTGCTGCGCTCATCTCAAAGTTTCACCCTCTCTCCCTCTAAGATTGTGGGGTATTGCACAGTGGGAGAAACGGCTGATTTAGAGGCGATTAATTCAAATTTCAAATTAAATATTGGCACCATCATCGATTAGTAGTCGATAACTAATACATATATCTGATAAGCCAAAAACACTTTTCGATTTTCCTTTCTCTCAATATTTGCACAGCTGTGAAGCTTCAAACACATCATATGTTCTACCAGACGCTGCCAACCGCTTTTCCGACAATTCTGAGCACGTGCTGTAATTTTTGATAGATTTAGCAAATCGGTTAATGCAATTAATTTGTTGCTTCTATAACAAGTAAAATGTATGTATTAAGTAATAAAAGAAGTGTTTGTGGCCTGTGATTGTGCTTTGTCCCAAAATTCGATATCTAAGAGATATAATGCATACTAATAAATTAATCTTTCACAGAGATGAACTTTTGAGGTTCAACCGGGTTCGTTACAAATGTATTTTTAAAAATTAGTTGAATGTTAGACGATGTGAAAATTTCCAAAATCAGCTGCCCGTTTTCGCAGGTTTATTTTTAAATTCATTTTGGTAGCAACAATGTCAGTGTCCAAGCGGGTGCTATTTGCAGTATGGGAGATGGAAAAGGACGCTGGCAAAAAATTTTCTGCGGTGCATACATATATACATAAGAGAGAACAGTCGAATGCGAAATGATTTTAAAGCCAAAAACAAGGACTGGTTAGATAGTGTGCTGATATTGGTGGACCAAAGCTCAAATGCTGGATGACCTAAAGTTGATTATACGGAATTTAAAGAAAAAACAAAAAAAAAAGTTTCGGACATCATTCAGAGAACACCTCATCAGATACCGATTAGAGCTACAATTGCGCAAATTACAACAAATAAATAAATAAAATGTTTAACGAAAAAAGTTGTTCTAGTATAGTTTTTGTTTGATTAATATTAGTCTATAACGTAATATAATAAATATATTATTTTCAAAAAAGAAACTGTTATTCAAAAGTTGTAAATAAGTTTCTGCTATATTCACCATTTCTTAAACATAAATAGTTTTGCATGGACATAATGAATTTATTCTCTTGTCTTGTCTTTTTTGAACTCAAATACTGGTCCGAGTTATACCAAATCTTGTAAAAAAACATTGAAAAAAGATTTTTATAAATAATTGGTAAAGAAATGCCTTAGATTCAGGCAAACCCGGAATATCAGTGCGGGCAGACCAATTAAAAAAAAAATTAATTAAAATTTTGAAAAATCAATAAAAAATTTGCACTAAATCAAAAAATTATTTCTATATTTATTTGGATTTGTGACATATTTATCTATAAAACAAAACACTCCGTTCAGAAATAGCATAATTTTTGCAGAAGTCGCCGCTAAATCAGCATTTTCTCCCCCTGTGTGTTGTGGTGATTCACTTTTTTGCTCATAACAAAAGAGTCTGAAAACAAATTCTAATTTGCTTGTTTAGGGATTTGAATAGAGTACACTTGAGTTCGAAGTGCTTATGATGGCTTCCAATTTCAAGACCTCCAAATTTTTTAAGGCTAGTGCTGAAATACTTATTTTAATTTCAAATTATTTTTTTTTTTTTTGATCCTAGTTGGCTCTGTTTGTACAAAATTTTAGTCACCAATTTTATATTTCAGTTTTCTCATTAGTCTGTTGAGCCTTGCGCTGGAAAGACTTTTTAATTTCTTTCTTATTTTATTTATAATTTTACAATCAACTCATTGTCATAGTACCGCATGATCTTTTGTTTGTTAATAAATAAATATATAAATATAATTTTTTAACACACGAAATTTGACATATTTCTTTCTGTTTTGAACTCCGAGTCGGTGTTAGTGTAAACATTGGTTTTTCTAATTTATTATTTACAAATTGCTATGCGAAAATTTCAAAACTGTCACTGCATCAGGACGTGTCTTTTTTGATAAATGGAATTGTCTAACGCTATAAGATTTAAATTACTCACAGAAGTAATAGTAATAAAATAGAAAAAGGGAATCAAACAATGCTGCTTCTGGATATCAGCAAAAGAATTTGCACTGTCAAGTCTTGTCTTCAACTCTGCTATGGCAGTGTCGTGCTTCTTTTTCGTGTGTAAATGATGTTTAAACCATCGAAACAAAGCATCTGAAGTGAGAAATGGTTCGGCATGGGTGATATTAGATTTTCAATTTGTAATTTGTTGTTGTGGTCTCTACCTCAGTAGAATTGATATTTGTGCAAAAACTTTCTTGCTTATTACAGTTGTTCTAATAACGGCATAAATGTTTCAAGTATACATGTTTTATCTCTTATGCTTTGTGATGTTTTTCTTTGCATATGTTTCTTATCTCTTTTAATCTATAGTCCCGTTAGGATTTTAAAAGAGACAAAGTCATGACTTTAATAGAAAGTTGATATATGTGCAAAACTCTTCATTTTCATTTTGAGTGTGACACATTAATTATCTCGCTGCAAAAATTGAATTTAAATTTAATGAATTTAAATATTGTTAACTAATTGACCATAATTAGTATTTTTACAAGTTTTTGAGATTTTTTTATAAATTTGGACTATTTTTGGTTAAAAATGCCTCTCGCAGCCGAATTAAATGAAAAAGAAAAAAACGCAAGTTGGAACTTTGGCTGTATGTGGCATTAAAATATCAGAAATTGCCAAAAGATTAAGTCGACATCGAAATACTATCGCGAATTATTTGAAGAATCCCCAGAAATATGCCCGAAACAACAGAAGTGGGGCATTACCAAAAGTTGATGCGCGCACTAAACGGCACATAAAGGCACAAGCAACGGCTAAAAATATAAGTTGCGCTCAAATAAAGGCTGAATTGAAGTTGCCAATAAGTAGGCAGAGGGTGCAACAGATTTGTCGAAAGGAGTTGCACCTCAAATATGACTCAAAGGTACGGACGCCAAAACTGTTACCCCGGCATAAGAGTCTTGGGACAACGAGTTCACAAAGGTGAATTTCAGTGATGAAAAGAAGTTTAACCTAGACGGGCCAGATGGAAAGTAAAAGTACTGGCGGGACCCAAGTCATCCCAGGAAGACGAGCTATAGGTGGAACCATGGTGGTGGCTCTCTGATGGTATGGGCGGCATTTAGCTCTGCTGGAAAGTCTCCCATTTGCTTTGTGCCGGGACGGATCAATGCGGAAATGTATACGGATCTTCTTGAAGGAGAGCTTATACCATTTGCGGAGGAGTTCCATGGCGACGACTGGACATTTCAACAGGATAACGCTCCTATACACGTTGCAAGGCATACGATGTCGTTTTTCCGTTCCAATAGTATTCCCTTATTACAGTGGCCAGCTATAAGTCCGGACTTTTGACAATTGAGTATCTTTGGGGCATCCTTTCAGCAAAGGTTTAATGGGGGTGGAAGGCAATTTGAGTCCTTGAAAGAACTAAAAGCGGCCATTGTCGAGAAATGGGCAACTATCGACGTAAATACTTTAAATAACTTGGTAAACTCGATGCCCCGCCGCTTGTAACTGGTTGCACAACAAAGAGGCGACTCTATGTTCATTTATTATTTTATCTCCTTAATTTTTGTGGTATTTGAAGATTTCTTCAAAAATATGTTTTCTATTAATAAATGAAATGAAACATACATTAAATCTTAACATCAATTACCTATTTAAAAAAATATTAACAAAAAAATCAGCCAAGTAAAATTTTCGAAAAATATTTTAAAAACATGATGCACAAATATCAATTTTATGGTACTTGATTTATTCCAAATGACTTGTACATATGCTTAAAGAAATTACGCTTCCAATTTGTTAAAAATTTACAGAAAAGTTTCTCAGCAAAGTTAATAACGTCGAGACCAAAATAACCTAATGGGGCATAAAAGTATATACTATAAAGTATTAAGCTGAATTTGGTCTGGTTAGCTACCGTTTTCTATTGATAGATCTCGAAGTATTCAGCTTCTGCTTGGTTTTTAGAACTTCATATTGAGTAAAATATTGTAGTAATTGTAGTAATTGATATGGGCATACTCAAAATAACAAAAATATGTTTGTTTTTAGTTTTTCAACAATATTTTAAATACAGTTTCGAGCTCGACCAAGTAGTGCCAGCACAAATACTTTTAACTTAAAATATACAATCAGTGTGAAATACAGAATGTTTAAAGATGTTGGATTTCAGGCCCAAATCTGCATGAAATCAGTGCAGCTCTTTGGCACCTAGGAAAACTAATCCTTCAGCAATTTGATCTTAATCCTAAATGGACCCCACTGGAACAAGCTGTGCCAATTTCTAAAAGAAGCTTCTGCCTATAGGCGGAGCATTATAGCAACATATTGAAATTTTGAGGTCAAAAAAAATAATTTAAATTTCTTTTTTAATGATTTAATTATTGTTTTAGTTATGATTTGATTGTTTTTTTAGTGGTTTAGCTAAAAAAATTTAAGTTTTGAGGCAATAACTAACAAGAATTGCAATATTTGGTATTTTTGGTAAATATTGTACTTGATTGAAGTCCTAAAACTATATCAAGGAGTAATTGAATGAAGTAGGTTATTTTTACGGTGTGCTTACTTTAGTCTTAGCCACAACTTTGCTCTGCAGTGCTTAGAAAAATTCGTTACAGCTTTCAACATAAAGTTAAAAGACTGTAAGAAAAGAGCATACAACTGGATTCTTTGTAAGAAAATGCCTGAAATATGTCACATGGAATCTGACAGTGTAAAAGTATTTCAAATCCAAAGCCTGTTGATCAAACAATACCACCCTACCAAGGAAAAGTCCACTGTTAATGATCAAATCATAAATAAAAACTCACTCATATCTGCAATACCATCAACCACCACCACATTCCGCCACCCTCTGTTACTTCCCAAGTTCTGCTATCTGAGCACAAATCAAACTACCACATTGCGTTGCATTTAATTAAAGCAAATGCCTTCGATTGCCCGTTTACCTGTTTGCCAGTTGCTGCTGAGACGCGAGTTTCCCACGTTAATGCCAAAGTCGTTAGCGTTAGCGGCTCCAGTTGCAGCCCCCCCGCTACTTCCGCATTTTGTCACCGGAAAGGTAAATCACAAAAGCGATTTCTGACCACGCAACAAGCGGGTACTTTTCGGCCTTTTTACACAGTTTTCATTTCGGGGGTGAAAATGCCTGAAAATAGCGCAAGTTTTTCCAACCCCCCAAAAACGCGAACATTTAATTGCATTCGATATGCGCTTTTGGGAAAATTTCCCACGAATTTTCCTAGGTAACTAGCTCTGCTCCAGATGCGGCGATAAAAAGCTGCTGCGTTGCTGCCGCTCACTCATTATCATCCGCATCCATGTCATAATCAACATTTATGCCCGCCGATTGTTTTCGCGACTGACCGCGGTGCGCGGAGAAGGGTTGGGGTGGGTATGGGCAGAGGGGTATCGAATCAGCTCGAGAAAAAGATGGACAGATAGATTCCCGGCGCGTAGTCTGAGATTTGTGTGACTCATAACGAGTTTCCTTTCGCCTCGGCTGGACTTTAAGTGGATCGCGCATTGTTACGCGCCTTTGCCAACGCCTTGGCATCGCATTGTGTTGCGCAGCTGCCGCTTTGTTTGCCGTGGACAGCGGCGAGCGGCCCAGGGCCCAGCTCTGTCCTATATATTTATAATCCTGTTTCCAGTGGCAAACGGAGTGCCGACTTAAGCAAGAGGTAAAAGATACTTTATGTAAATGTGATAAGTATTATAGTTTCGTTTTTTTCCTAATCCAGTTTAAATCGATGCGCGATTTGGAGAAAAACTTAAGGGAAGAACTCCAGGGAATTCTTGAAAAGCTGAAATCATAGTTTGTGGATTTGTACGAAAGACCTAGCCATAAGCAACAGTTGGTGAATTAAAACACAAAACAATGGAAATTATTTTCCTAGATTTCGCCAGAATTTTTATTTTATTTTTAAAGTTTTCCTGCCTGAATCACTTAAGCGTAAACAAAAGCCGCACACACACCCAGTAATATAACAATTGAAACACGTTGCCCGGACAGTTATCTGTTTATTTATTTATATCGCATGCTTTTGCATTGTTGCCAGTGTGGCGCATGCCCTGAAACTCTGCCTACTTAAATGTTGTCATGTATGTAAAATAAACATTAAAATATAAAAAAAAATCGAGAGTACTTACAAAATATAACAATAAAAAGATTAAATACATTCGTCAAATAATTCAATGCATCCAGGAAAAACGTGTCAATTGTCTGTTTAATTTATCGATGATCACCTGTTCTGCCCGGTCACAGAAATACACTGAGAAAAACTAGATCTGCATATATTGGAAAGTAAAAACTGGAACGGGCCACTGGGATTTTCTTTAGCTATCGGTAAAAAATCTTAAAACCTTTATAATTACGTAAGCAGAATAGTTAATTTCCACGATATTTTAATAATCAAAAAATATAAAATTAATCAATTATTTTTAGAATTTTCTTTGAATAGTTTTTAAAAATGGTTTGTTTTCGTAAGATTTTTCTAATACCTAACAATCGCTTGAAGTTGGACTTGGTTTTCGTGTAAACGATTGTCTTCACATGCTCCCAAGGGCCGAAGACATTTTGCTATTTACTCATACACGAGCCGAACGCTTACCGACGCTGCGGCCAATGCCTTCAATCGCTGGTTAGCCTTCGACTTTGGCTTCTCGTTGACGCTGATGTAAACGTATGAATTTGCCATTTTACTTTTACAAATTCAAGAAAATTTGTGGTTAATAGATCAAGTCTTCCTTTTTGTACGAATTGAGCTAACTTGTCATTGAGTTGTCGGTTTCAACTGCTTAGGCAGTTTAGATTTTATTTAGACCTTCGATGTAACCGTCGATGTGATTGTCACCTTCCATATAGCCTTATAAAATTAGTGATCAACGTACAAAAGTTTATACGAAAATCGAAGAGGAATCGCTGTTTCTTGATTGCTTCATACACCAAAAACAATCACATTTTATCAGTCAACAAAACTCAACGTTGAATAAAATCAGCGTCAAACCGGCAAACGCATCGAGCGGTTGAATGTGAGTCGGCTGATCGAACATGTTTGTGTAAATTTAATCAGCTAGCAATACTTATCGTTAAATAGAATCAACTTCAAACCGGCAAGCACAACTTTCGAATTAGCGGGAGTCGACTAATTGAATAATTTTTTTCGGGCTTACTAACAACCAGCACATTTTCCTGTTCTCTCCATTTGGCAGGCCCGGCTTAAATCGCTGCATTCTCTCTGTCTTTCTCATCACTGCTCACATCAGTGTTGCCAGAATATAAGACGCGAAAGTTGCTTAATTTGTAATAAATTGCTAAAAAAAAGGTGCTAAAAGTCAAAGTTAAAAAATTATTTATTTTTAGCAGGGCTAAAAATCGGTTTTGAGTCGAAACGGATCGAGCACGGAAATCCAACGAATCTTAGACTGAACCATTTTTGAAATAACAGCTGAACCGCAACCTATTTCGAACTTAAGTTTTCGGTTTCGATATGCATTAAAAAGTCTGACCGGCTGCCTAGCCACTTTTTTGTTTGGTTAAAATTTTCAAATTTTCGGGTTATTTTAATTATTCAGTAATTTTATAAATATTTTTAAAAAGGCGACCATAATTTCTTATACAATCGTCACGCATAAGAGTCTTTGTATCAGTGGCGCAGATAGGGGAGGGGATTAAGATGATCAATCCCCCCCATTGAGTTCCAAATCAGAATTATAGGGGACGATGTCAAAGATAAACAGATAAAAAAAAATAAAAATCCTGACTTCATTTTTTATAAGAAATGATAAAGAAAAGAATAAAACTTGTTAATAGTCTAGTATTCCTGCCTTCTTTCAGAAAATTATAAAAAAAAATTCCGACGATAGATTGTCAATTGTGAACAATTTTTTTCAAAAATTTTTTAACGACTTCCCTCTAAAATTTAATTACCATTACCATTTCGAACTTCAATGGTTATTGTCTGAGCGGATTGCGGACAAACACTTTTACTCTTTCGGTTTAAAAAAATGCCTTCGGCGCTCCATTTTCCCATATTTCTCCTACGAAAATGAAACTTAACTAACAACATTCGCTGAAAAATTTTGTGTTTGCGGTCTGTGTTTTCGCTGGTGGAAACAAAATTTGTATATATATTCGAAATATGGCTCTTTTTGCAGCCAATTGTGGCAAATTCGATTTTTACATCCCGCCAGATCCATTTCATGATTTTTTGAAAAACTCTTTTCCCCGATAATTATTTATTAAATCAACTGTATTTACGACCACTCAATCTGGCCCGCATTTTAAACATAATGCGCAACGATCAACCTAATATTTCGAAATTTAAGGACACAGACATAGAAAAAAACTATAGCTGACTGCCGCAACCTTATTGCAATTCTTTGAGCATACTACCTATACTTGGCCGTGAATTCTTGGGGACGTTCACAAATTCGTTGTTTTTTTTAAGAAAAGGAAATTTGCATATTTCAAAATTCGTTTAAAAGATACCATGGGTGACCCCCCCGCAATTATTTTGCCTGAAAATTTTTAATAATTCGCGATCCATCGAAAGTTTTTTTTTATAATTTTCGGAGAGAAAGTGGGAGTTTTACAGACCTGTTCCGGTTTTCACTTTCAACAAAAATTGTCGAATTCGAATTGGTTAAATGTGCTGTTGTATCAAATTGATTGGGTTAATCAGATTACAACGTTTTAATTTGAATCCGTCGAGTAAAGAGTAATTAGAAACTAAAGGTTGATACGGATCTCCTTTCATGGTTAATAGAAAAGAGAACATGTAAAAAATTCGAATTCACTTTAGTGAAAACCAGAACATGGCAGCTAGACTTTTCCCGATATCTTTAAATAAAATTCTAAAAACCCAAAAAAATTTTCAAAATTTTGACTTCATCACCCCCATTGCAAAAAGCTATCTACGCCACTGCTTTGTTTATTTCGATTCCAAAAATTTTGTAATGGAAAATTTTAGTCACAACTTTTTTTCAAAGAAAAAGTGGTTGGTATAACCAAGTCATAGTAGGCTTAAACTCACCGCACAATGTTTGTAGTTTGTCGGCTTTCTCTTTTATTTCAATCCGGTTTTCGATTTTTATTCTTAACGTTTTATTCAATTCTTTTAACGGGTTTCTTTCTCTGTCTCTCTTCTCTGATGTTCTCCACTGTCCGCGTCATCTATCCAGTGTGACCATCATCTCTGTTTTAAAAAAACTTGATGTTAAAATACTTATCGATAAATTTATGTACAATTGGCGGCTATTTTGAGGAAAACTCCAAAGATTACAAACGGTAAACTGCGACAATAATTGTCCTTAAAACAGTAAAGTGTCATTCCAGCCTAAAGGCCTATACTCAGATGAGATAAATCTTTAGTCTGGTACGATATTTCACATGAATAGAAAAAATTTTGTACAGCTTCGAAATCTGAATAAGTTTGAAAAAGAATCTTGTTTGTATAAAAATACATTTTGTCTCTCATCTGAGTATAGGCCTTTAACAAAATTCTTAATTTTATTCTGATTCATGAACAAATTAGTTTCTCTTTTCATTAATATTGTAAAAAGCATGGGCTGAACTAAGTAGAGAAAAATGCTGAACCAAATACTGTTACGAATCTAGTTTTTCGGTTCGGTACAACACAATTAAAGACATCTTGCCAAACTGTTGTTATCGTCACGAAAGTATAATGGATTCTTGATGCAAATTCTAAAAAGTCGTTTAAAATGAACATAAGCTCTGTTTGTTAGATCCTTGATTATCCGTTCAGAGCAGCGTCTTTGCTTAAAATAGCATTTAACGTCTTCAGCTGAACTCTGCTGAGCAATTTAGTACTCACCAGGTTCAACGAATACATTTTACCACATAAGTGAAAGACCCCATTAGTACTAAAATAAGCCCTGATTTGGAACTATTTCTAATGATTATGGCCTAAGTTCATCACTTCTTACTTCTGTTGTATTGAGGTCCAGTTCTGTAGCATAGAATGCCTAAGTTTTCGTTCAATCGGTATTGAGCCGAACGAACCAAATGCCGAATTGAATGACTTGATTGAATAAAAATCAGCAGCGAGCATGTTTGAGTAAGTAAATCAGCGAGAGCGAGGCCGAACAGTGAGATTGTATTGGTGCGCCATGCATTCGCTTCGACCTGACAGCATCAAAGGCTAGCCAGCGACTGAAAGGCTTTTTGCTCTCTTCTCTTCAGCTTCGGCATGCGTTCGGCTCGGCTTGAAATTCTTTCGCCAATAGGGATCCGATGACCATCGCTGATGTAAATTTGAACGGTTGAGCGCAAAGCAAGTTTATGCATGTGTTGATTACAATCAATCAAACTTGTCTTATAGGGGCATAACCGGTGAAATCAACTTCACTAAGATTCTTTGTTCGTAGGAAAAAGGTGTAGAGGGGCAACAAAACACCACTTCGTGTTTGATTATTCTAAAGCTGATATTTTGGATGCTTCCATCATTTCTGTTTCATTTTCTAAGTATCTCATAGCACTTTTCCTTCTATGACTTCAGTTTTTGTTCCGCTTCGTACCTCCCTCAAAAGAGCCAACACATAAATCAACTCAAACAGAATGAAACCAAAAAAGAAAACGTTCTCCGATTGCATTTTCCAGTGTTATGCAAATCGGATAGCAGCCAATAAGTTGAGGAACTTGCCACACCTCGATACCCTTTATCACAGATGCGGAAATGGAAATGCAACTCAAGTGTTTCACTCTCCAATTTGTTGTTGCAATGCCATATGAGGAGCACTCCTGCACCCTAGTTTTGCGGTTGTCTCTTCACTCGAGCTCACTTTCAGCGCTAAAGAGCGTTAACTAACCGCATCGAATGATCAAATATCGAAAATCAATGCCGTAACCATTGTCACCCATAATTAAAATCCAAAGAAAGGACAAGGGGAGGACGCCCGCTGAGGTGGTAGGGCCTTAAAAGGATGTTAAAGCCAGTCGACCGGGTCGAGGCCTGCGGTCGAGAATTCTCTCACGAATTGCCACTCCACACGCGGTGTGATAAGGATACATACAAATTGGAAACACATTTAAATGTATCTCAAATCCGCATTCGAGGGGACGACTCGTATGCGGATTCGGGTCGACCGCAGCTTCCGAAACCCATTTGGGTTAGTTTTCGAGTTTTGTGTTACACAGTGGCAACTTCTTCCTAGCGGTCTCAGTGTCAACTGTGTAGAAATATCTCAAGCGTAACACGAAATCAGTTACATGACTTTAGGGTCGCCTCTCCATTTCGGTGGTTCGACTTGAGTTCCGTCTTCCTTCTTGGGCGGCGACTTGATTTTAATTATTGCATTTATGCTGTGCCGACAAATTTGTGGTAATTTAATATTTGAGCAACTTCTGGTTTGTCCTGTTCCCGCCGTCCCCTCACTCCGAATGGCAGCTATGAAGTCAATGTGCAATTGGGCCACCCTTTTGTTTCTCAGCCATAATTAGAGTGTTGAGTTATGGTTTATTGGGGTAAGAACTTGTTATCTTTGTTTTTGGGCAATTTCTGGGATATTCTGCTTGTTGACCACCCATCGTGTGGTATAACCAGATTAGGCATGTCAAAAGGATGGAGGGACTTGACTTGAAAGTGCAATAAGAGTGGTCAATGGGGTGGTATGAAAATTGAGCAACTAGGGACCAAAGTTCAAATGGAAAACGGAGAGCTGATTGAAAAATTAAGAAATTTGCCAATTAATAGAAATTTTGAAAGACTTGGAGTGGTTATTCATTTATGCATGAAAAACCCATCACAAAAACTGTAAACCTGTTACAGAATTCCCACATCGGTGAAGACCCTCGTTTACCCAAAAATAAGGAGATTTATCATAAAGTCCATAAGAAAAATTACATAAGTTGAAATTAAACAGTCCACATTTACATACAAAATCTGTATATTTATTCTGAAAACTGTATTCATACTAAGCACAAGCAATATGATAATAATGCTGCAGGGACACTCTCAGTATGCGCTCATTCAATATCATATAGGCGAAGAACAGCTGAACACTCAGAAATAAATATTCATTTTTGGGCACATCGAATTGTCGATCGTGTATAATGGTGGCCGTGTACATTATCATACAAACGGCCACGATGGCGAAAAAGTTTCGCACTGCCGTAAAAACGGAGTTGGACTCGAAGAAATAGGCATTTATGAAAAACACAATCATCATCAGATTGGCGGCGGCCACCAACAGACTCAGCAGCAGATCGCCTGGCACCAAACGCATGGGGAAATAGGCACCCCAAAATATGGAGGCCGTCACTAGGGAAATCACAATAATGCTGACGTAGAAATTTGCCAGCAGACCTTTAGAATTCTGTTGCTCCAAGGCTATATAGAGTGTCGAACTCTCCACAATGGAAATAGTAAGGATTATATTGATGGGGAACTTGCGTCCTCCGTTGGTCCAGGCCAGAGCGGCGACCCCAAGGAAGGTACAAGCCAGCCACCAACCGTAACGATCTTGCGGCATTTGGTATGACTGCCAGTCCAAGAATATGCCGAGTAAAATCCAATGGATAAGAGCCACCAAAGCAAAAATCACTGCCAGGCCATAGATGCGCACGGAATGATTAATTCTCTCAGGGGGTGGAATTCCGTAGACATCCACAGATATTCTATTTATTGTAATTACTCTTGACATTTAAGTCAGAGCATTTTCGGTAAACGCCACCAGCTACAAATGTTTACTGTTCAAAAATCCAGTTCAGTTTAAATGTTAAATCAAAGTGTTGTCTATTACTCTTATGTAAATCAACTAACACATCTTCACAGAGTGTGGCATATTTGCCATTTTGAAAAATCCTTTTTAAATAAATCATATTTAGGACCACTCAATCTGGCCCGCATTTCAAACATTTTGTGCAAAGATCAACCTAAACTATTTTGAAATTTAAAGACATAGACATAGAAAGATACTATGGCTGACTGCCGCAATCTTATTGCATGATATCCATCGATGGAATTCTTTGAGCAAAGGGGGGACCTATACTAGGCCTTGAATTCTTGGAGTGGTTCACAAATTTGTTGAAAAGCAAATCTGCATATTTCAAAATTCGTTTACCATGGATGACACCCCGAAATTATTTTGCCTGATATTTTGAATAATTTGCGGTCCATCGAAATTATTCGAAAAATTAATTTTCGGAGAGAAGGCAATAGTTCTAGACCTTTACCGATAACTTTAAATAAAATTTAAAAAACTAAAAAAAATGTTCAAAATTTAGACTTCACCCCAGGTTGCAGGAGTTTCCTTAATATGTTAGCTTAAGCACGCAAAATGAGTAGAAAGAGCGATCAAGCAGAACAACGACAGAGTGAGGTTTGAGCTGCTGGAGTAAGAGGTTGTGTATTCTCTAAACTAAAAGATGTTAAGCGTTAAATTAAGTAATTACACTATTCAATAAACTATCATCATATGCTGTAGAAATCAAGGAGGAAGTGTGTAATTATTTGGAAAAGCAGACTCCAGTGACCCAAACCCCACAGTATTGTTACAATTAGGAATCAAAGTATCATGTTGATATTTATACCATTATCAAATATGTCATAGATAGGATTGGGATCAAATTATTCAAATGCTGTTCATTATCAAAATCTGTATACTTACTTATACATTATCAACCCACAGCTATGCCCACTTATCCTAGGGATCTAAGATTAGACATAGACCTTCGTTCTGTAATGTAAGAACGAAAATTTGGAAAATTCGATCTTGTAAGGGAAAAACTTTTTATGACTTTCGGCTGTGAACTTTGCTCGACTGACTTGAAAATTGGGGCACATCCTAAAAATAATCAGAGCAACAAACATGGCGTTCGCCGATTTTCAAAACAAAGATGAAGTTATTGCAATATTTCAGCAATTCCATAACATTTACACTTTCATATATCTGTTCTGCTTCTTCTGTTAATTTTCTTAATGGTGTTTGTCAGTACAGTTTGTTAGTTAACCCTTTCTTCAATTCCCATAAAACAATACTTTAACAACATAGTTTTGGTTTTGGTTCACTTGTCTTTTTTTTGCTCATACCTTGATAATCGTTCATTTTTTTGGCGAATCGATAAATATTGCTAATTACTACCATTTTATCTCTAGTGGGTATGAACAATCTGTCTACATAAACTGTGGGAGATATGACTTGTTTCCAAATTGCAGGAGCGGAAACTTGATAAACTTGGAATTTTAATTTAGTTGGCGGTAGGTCACTCTGATCCATCATCTGTATTTTGTTTTAATGTCAAGTTGATTTTTTGTTCAAAATTTAAGTCCGAATGCTTGGGGTGGAAACGATCATAAATGACATTCCGCTTTTTCACCGCCAAAATTAAAGACATTTTTTTCGTCATGAAAAATAATTCAAAACAACTATTGCCTCTTGTTTTTCTGCCAGTTTTTATATATTAAATTACTTTAGCTGAAAGCAATCTTCAGCTGGTCGGCAGGTAGAAGCAGATAGTTACATGGGGACATTCCTCAATGCTGCGTCTGTTGCTCAAGCATAATAAGGCCCACAGACAATTTACATAGTCTCCACAATGTGCTGTTAAGTGCAACATTGTCTGTTAAATGTAACATTCAACTTCGCACTTCCGTGCAGTGAAATTGTCAACTAGTAACAAAAAAATACTGTCATACACCTAGTTGGAATACATGTAGAATTAAACTGGTAGCAAAATTGCTAAATTCGGGTGAGTTGGGCAACAACAAACATTAGCTTCCGAAGAAATGCTCGTTTAAAATACTAATTTGAGGTAGTTGTAATTAAATTGTAATTGAGCTGGTTGCAAACGAATCGGTAATGAGTGAGTTGACCGCCAGATGTCGATATACTACCATTATACTGCGCAGCGATATAAACAGACTGTCATAAGGAACACACAAGGGTCAACTGGTATTTATCTGGTTGAAAATGGCTGCTGGAGGGGACAATTCTCTTGCACCTATGCCATCTGTCATTAAACTGGTTGCAAATGGCTGCTGCCGGGGACAATTGTCACATGCCTATGACATGCCTGTGTAAAATGGACGACTTCAATACATGGATTTGGATAGGAAGTGCAACCAGTTGCAAGTTTTTAGCGACCGATACATTTCTGGTTGTAAACTAGACACTTTCCCTGCAGGGATATTTCAATACAAAGCCTACTAAGCTACTAAGAAAAACACAAAAAATTCGTAAGCGGAGATGCTTTGCTTACAACAGTTGCTTACTCATGGAGCAATTAGAATTAGAGAGAACGCTTGCGGTGGCGCCCCAATTTTGCCGGTGCTAAGCGATAGTGCCCAAAAAGATACTTCAAAGTGCCAGTAGGAAATCACTGGGTTTGGTTAAGGGAGACGTTCCTACTCTAAAGAGAGCAAAAAGTACAATTTTCTGACAGAAGGGTGTACTGAGCAGCGTTATATCTTTGCTGACTGAAATTTAACAAGTTGTCAAGAGAGCGAGAGAGTGAGTAGGCCTACCTTGTTTAGTATACCTTGATCAAGAATATATTTACTTTATAGGGTCGGAAATGATTCCTTCATCCTGTTACATACTTTTGCACAAACTCCATACCTTTGGTACAGTCTAGTGTGGATACATTCATAAGTAGGAAGTACATAAATGCGTAGATGAGTGGCTCATATATTTATTTATTCACTTAGAATAAAAACGACCGGCAGAGTTCTAGATCGATCGGCAAAGAATTTATACCTTTTTGTACTTGTAATTTCAAATATGATTTGTTCTTGGATGCACTTAAAATAAGTACGAAACATTGTAGAATAGAAAAACGAACGATAAAATTATTTAAATGAGAACAAACGTTCTTGAGTCAAGAACACTTTGTACTTAGAGTTAGCCTGAAAATATAAGAAGAGATCGTTTTTAGTTCAAGTACAAAACTTCTTAGATTAAGTTCTGAATAGACTTACAATGCAAGCTCCAAAAAGAGTGCTACGAAAAATCCGAATAATTTCAAGTTGAATTTAGTTCTTGCAACCCTAATTCCAACAATTTGTTTATGAAGTCAAGGTAGTTTTCTGACCTACAGTATAAACATCTAAGTCTTTGGTTAATTCATTTCATATGGATTTTGATATTATCCGGAGACTTAGTTTCAAAGACAAACTATTGGGAAATCTTAGAATTTGAAGTATTATTTTGCTTCAAAAACGGTTTGGGGTTAGAGTTTAATAGACTTCGATGAAGAACCTCTTTTGCAATTATTTTAAAAGAAGTAGTTACGACCATTAGATCCTTATAGTAGTATCAACAAGATATTATAAGAGTTCGAAATTTTACAGTCTTACAACAAGTATTTCGAGATTGTAAAAATAGTACTTGATTTAAGGATTTTGTACTTGCAGGGATCAAGTTTTTGTCTTACCGTCTATTGACACCGTTCAGTAGTTGATTCAAGTATAAGTTTTTTGTTTTTTTTCTGAGTGTATCTTTTTCTGTCGGGTTCAATATAAGACAAATTAATTTTTGGCTTAGTATTGATCAGTTTTGGAACATCCTCGCTTTTTGGAGTTAACTGAATCGCGGTTTCGGTTTGGTTCAGTGGTTCACTCTGGCTTCGCTAAGAATTATTTCGATGGCCTCCCTTTTACAGGGTTCATCAGAGAAACTTAAGAAAAACATTCCACTGATAATTTCCGCAAATTCCAGCCCAAACAGCCAGGCGTTTGTCGACTTTTATAGGCGTAGAATCGACCATTTCGCTTAGTCACGGCCCTACTCATAGAAAACTAAGCCTCGTCCATGATGATCATTTTCCTCACAATTCAGAATGATGCACGATCACAGCATGTAATGATGGAGTTTACCACACTTTGACTCACTCGTTGAAAGTGGGCGGGAAAACCTGATAAAACTTTATAGGGTTACCCACCCTGTATAAACCCAAGCTATGCCGCACCATTAAAAACAACAATTTTTTCAGTGAGTCTTAAAGTAATGATAGAAGTATATAAAGTGGCATATGCAACTGAATATTAGCAGATAGTATATATAGAAGGACTGTGCACAGCCCAGCGCATCGGCAATGGGTATAAACTCTAAGCGGCCGTGTATGAACTGAGCATGGAACGGCACAATCGCAATTATCATCACTAATAGTACGATATTGAACCACAAGTTAAATACCGGATTGCCAGTGACCGCCCAGATAATACCCAAAGTAACCAGCACCAGGAAGCACAGGAGCATGATGCAGCCAGTACAGATGGCGTTGGGTAACAGCACCTGTGGACACTTAGCCCCACAAACATGCAATAAGATCATCAGAAAGGCCGCGCCAAGCAGGGCCACCAGAAGTGGCATCACGGGAATTAAGTGCATAAAATAGGCTCCGTATAACGTCAGAAAGATCACCACAGAAAATGTCAGCAGCCAGTTGCAAGGAAATGTATAACGCGTCGGGGGAAAGCAACATAGAATGGACATGCAGATGAAGGCCATCAGAAGCCAAACATAGCCTGGCACGGGACATTCGGCATCCAGATTATACTTGACCGCTGAAATGACTATCCATGGTATCGCCGAGAATATGATGAAGAAGAACGCAAAGAAGTAGACTTGGCGCTTGAATATTCTCAACACTTCCGGATCGATGACAACAATCACGGGCTCTTCCTCCTCATTGTTCCGGCCATGTGGAAACCGGTAGGGGACTGGGCCCTGTTGATGCTGTTGCATGTTATGGAGGAGTTTTGGAAACAGGAATTTCGAGCAAACGATTAGTGTTGACAGCAGAAGCTGAGTAGACTGAATGTCAGATCTTCAATTGGTCTGCCTCTCCGGTTCCCATTTCAATATTACTCCTCCTCCTCGGTAACTGCATTTACTTGCCCCTCCGGAGCATCGCCAATGGTGGTAAAATACACAAGACAACAGAAGAAGATGAGGGAATGCAAATAGAGCGTGAGTATGGATAATATCAAGTGATTCCGTGGTATGACCTGAACAACTTCCAGGCGACCGTGATTAAACTGTGCCTGTATGGGAATGGCCACGATCAGCATGATAAATAAGATGATAACAAATGCGTCCAGCGCCCATCGACTTGAGGTACTCAAATGAACAATGCCCAAGACAATTAGCAGGGCGAGCAGCAAAATCATCATGCAAGTGGAGCAAACTCCTCCCGGCAGGGCCTCCTGCGGACATTTGGCTCCCGAAAAGTTCAGTATCAGCACTAGGATCGTTGTCAGAAGCACCATCAGCACCACCGTAAGCAAACTGAACTCGCATACCAAACAGCTTCCGGCCAAAGTGGTGCAAGTAATCACAATGGCGGTCAGAATCCATTTGCAGGGCGATTTGTAAGCAGTTTGGGGTATACAATTCAATAATACGATAACTAAGAAGACTACTCCCACCAGGACGTACGGAGACACGGGCAGCAGTTTCGGCATATCAAAGGTGACCACCGAAACCACAACCCATACCAACACGGTGAAGGCAATAAAGCCCAGGCCATAGCTATAGATGCTGTGAATGAAAGCGGAAAGCTCATCACCCTCATTGATTTCGCCAGGAGAAGCTGCGAGTGGTGAATTGCCAGCAATGGGATTATCTCTATCTGGTGTTAATCGAACAGTGCGTACCATTGCCATAATTGGAATGCGGAATTATTAAAAGCAATCTCTATTTGACTCTGTGTTCTGGGATATTCAGATGACAATTGAAGCCTGGCATTATGTATTTGGTAAGAAAACTTCTCATTGGGGAAAAGTAAGGTCCTCCTCGAGGCAACGCAAAGTCCTCAACGAGGCAAAGTTTAGTCTTTATCGAGGCAACGCTAAGTGCTCAACGAGGCAACGCAAAGTTCTCAATCGAGGCAAAGCAAAGTCCTCAACGAGGCAAACTGAAGTTCTCATCATGGCAAAAGAAAGTCCTCCTCGAGGCAACGCAAAGTCCTCAATCGAGGCAAAGCAAAGCAAAGTCCTCAATCGAGGCAAAGCTAAGTCTTCATCGAGGTAAAGCAAAGTCCCCAACGAGGCAAAAGAAAGTCCACCTCGAGGCAACGCAAAGTCCTCATCGAGGCAAAATAAAGACCTCATCAGGACAAAGTAAGGTCCTCTTCGAGGCAAAGCAAAGTCCTCAACGAGGCAAAGTGAAGTCCTTATGGAGGCAAAATAAAGACCATATCGAGGCAAAGCAAAGTCCTCGTAGAGGCAGAGTAAAGCCCTCAATCGTGGCAATCTATCGAGGCACATTGAAGACCTAAACCACCAGTTCTATGAAGACAGAACTCCACACAAGCCGAGTTGTGCTCCGAATCTCAAATAACACTTATGTGTTTGATTGAGTAACTTCTGTCAAGAAACCATTGGAAAAATCCTCTGGCTATAACACACACATCACAGGAAATATCCGCAGATGTTCGCTTGTTCATTATGTTAAATGTAAAGTTGGATAAATTAATTAAGAGAACTCCAAAGACATCTTAATCTCGAATAATGCATCGAGTGTACCCGAAATAAAAATACTCCCTTCAGGGTTTTGATATTAGCCGAGGCCAGTCTGAATAGCTTTATTTTGCTTCGTTTACCTTTCCCTTCCATCATCTGGCTATTTATACACTCAATCCTTAGTTTCCTTGCCATTATATAGGTTTCCCACAAAAGTAATGTTTGACAAAAGCGCAGGACAAAAACAAGATGGTATAATCTAGATACAGAGCCAAGGCCATACAAATTCGTCCCTTCGCTGGAGGTGCTTGAAAGCGTCCGTATATATATTGAGCATGATATGGCACAATACCGATCAGCAGCACAATCATTATCAAACTAATGGCCAGCATATAAAAGGATTTCTTAGTGAACATCAGCAAAATGAAGAGCACGACTATCACACCCGCAGCCACCACAGTCATGACCGAGATGCAAATAAATCCGGGAAGCCGACGTTTTGGCATAAAGGCTCCATATAAATGTAACACGGCAACGAGTATTGCCGCATTTATCATCAGCATCAGCACAGTCCAGTCATCCACGTGATGTACAAACGCAGCCATGGCCAAGGTCAGACTCTCTACCACTTGGAGCACCAGCAACACGTTCAAGGGGAAGCAGGCGCGTAGAGGATAAAATATATGCAGTGCGCTCAAACCGAACAGAAAGATGATCAGCCAGACATAAAACGGTACGGGTAGCACCTCGTTTATATTGGGCACAAACTTGCTGAAAATGAACCACTGCAAGAAGGTGATGTCAATCAACACAACGCCCACGAAGTAAATCCAACATGGATATAAACGAAGAGGGTTAGGGTCTTCGGCCATGCTGTAAGCTTCGATCGGCGAGTCGTGCGATCGCCGGGGAGTTAATATTCCCAGGCCTAATTCCATCATATTTGCAGGACCAGTAACCGTATTCTGGTGGGCGCAATTGGTTTGCATTCCGATTTTGACATTGTTTACTGAAACTATTTTAAAATGAAATTGTTTGAAAAGAAAATTGGATTCTTGTATTTTTGAGCAACTTAAGGGATTTATTATATACAGGTGACAGAACACAAGTTAGAATCTTTTACTATATGTGTCACTTTGAAAATCAATCATAGAACTTTTAAGCAGTTATCATTGTTCATAACTTTCAAAAAAAATAAAAAGAATTGACAGGCTATGTGAAACATGATGCAAAATGTAAGGGCTCAATTTCAAAATCATTAGTGGTATTCCTGACAGTTGATTTGCTTTCGTGAAAGCAAAAGCAAAGCGTTGGTGGCAACATAGATTTTGCTCCGAAAAATTCACTTCATTTATAATTGTTTCCCGCCTTATTTTGAAGCTTGTCTCTTATTTCATATCAAATGCTTATCTAATTATTTACAAAATATAACTAAAGAAATATTTAGAGAAGTTCAAACTTTGAAAGCTGGCTACCTTGGTTGGTGGAATGAACCTGATTTCTTTAAAGGGTCAAAATTACATTGTATACGATTTTTCTTTCAAGAAGAAAAAAATGTGAAAACTAAAAAGGAGAGCTGAAGTACCAAAACTCTCCCTAATAAGCTCTCGTTTATACACTGTTGAGTAAACAGTTTAGTCACTGTTTAGACACTGTTTAGTCACTGTTAAGTCACTCGTTAGTCACTGTTAAGTCACTGTTTAGTAACTGTTTAGTCACTGTTAAGACACAATTTTGTCACTGTTTTGTGACTGTTTAGATACTGTGGTCACTGTTCAGTCACTGTTTAGTCACTGTTAAGTTACTGTTCAGTTACTGTTGTCACTGTTAAGTCACTGTTTAGATACTGTTGAGTCACTGTTTAGTCACTGTCAAGTCACTGGTTTAACACTGTTTTGTCACTGTCAAGTAACAGTTCAGTCACTGTTTTGTCACTATTTAGTCACTGTTAAGTCACTGTTTATTCACTGTTAAGTCACTGTTCAGTCACTGTTTAGTCACTGTTTAGATACTGTTAAATCACTGTTTAGCCACTGTTAAGTCAATGTTTTATCACTGTTTTGTGACTGTTCAGTTACTGTTGTCATTGTTCAGTCACTAGTCACTGTTAAGGTACTGTTCAGTCACTGTTTGGTCACTGTTTGATGACTGTTTTGTCACTGTTTGGTCACTGTTTAGTCAGTGTCAAGTCACTGTTAAGTAACTATTCACTTACTGTTTGGTCACTTTTAAAGCACTGATCCTTTCTTTCCACCCTCTTTCACAACGTCACGTGACGCTGAAATCAACTTGCACTCCAACTAAAATCTTTCGTACCGAAATTAAAGCTGTTTCACCTCAACAAGACAACCTGATTTAAACTCTATGATTGGCTTTCAAAGACAGTCACATTGTGAATGCCGGCATTGCGCAGTTGTGAAAAATTAAACCAATTTCATTAAAATTGCTTGAGATTGCTGTAAAGTTGCCTTTGGAATTCCCAAGCGGTTACAGCAATTCGGGTATTTGATGGCCACTGCCGACTTACAGAAGATAGGCAAAGACTGCTGTTTATAGAACCGGGAGGTTGTTGAAACCTGCTGTACAGTCGACCAGCCTCCTGTGTGGTGTCATGTTTTTAAAGGTTATAAAAAAACATACATAAATTATTGACCTGGAGCCAGCTAAAAATGCTGTGATTTAATATGCATTTTTAACAATTTTTGTGTACATTCGAATTGAATGAGCAACCGTTCATACAGAAGTTTGTTCAATTGGTATATTGGAATTAGTAATTTGTTCTAACTTAATATGAGATCTAAGCAAGGAGAAGTTACATGTTAAATTTTGTTTAAACCACATAGTCGAAGTTGCCTCAGAAATCACAATAGATTTTCGTATAAGCGTTTGCATTAAACATAAACTTCTTAAATTTATAAGTGAAATGACACAAAAATTCTCTGTTTCTAGATAAAATGGCGAAAGTTCAGCGAATTGAAGCCGACTGCTTATATCCAATTAGACTTGAGCAGTCGGTTTCAAATCGCATCAATTCTCCATTTGATCTAGCATCCGAAATTATTCTTTACATATAAAGTTAGACAGTTTAAATTTGTAAGTGTTTATAAAGGGTGATTTTTTAAGAGCTATAGGAAAGATTTAAAAAAAAGGCATAAAATTCTGAAAATGAATGAAATCTTTATTTGAATCGATAGTACGGTCCATAATAATTTAATGTTTGAAGATTATTTCTCAAAGTGAGCGTGACTGCGCCTCAAGTGGTCCATCCGCTTAGTCCAATTTTAGCATACTCTTCCAACATTTCGGCTTGTTGTCTTCCAATGCGTCAATTGAAGCGGACTTGTTGTATAGACACGAGCTTTAACATAGCTAAACAAAAAATAGTCTAAAGGCGCTAAATCGTACGATCTATTCGGCCAATTGACCGGTCCCGAACGTAAATAAAATGTTCACCGAACTCGCCTCTCAATAAGTCCATTGTTGCGCGTGCTGAGGGCATGTGGCACCGTCTTGTTGAAAACCACATGTCATGCCAATCAAGTCTTTGCATTTTGGGCAAAAAAATGGATATCATCTCACGGTAGCTCTCATTATTCAAAGTTACGTTACGATTCGCATCATCATTGAAGAAGTACGGTCCAATGATGCCGCCAGCCCATAAACCGCCCCAAGCTGTGACTTTTTGATGCATTGGTAGCTCTGCAATGCTTCTGGCTGATATTCACTCCACTGGTGCGAAATTTAGTCACAATAACCGAATAGCCGCTTTAGTGGGTCGGATTAAACTGACCATAAAATGGAAGAAGCGCGGATGAACTTTCTTAACAGAGCAACGCATTTTGATAATAAAATTCAATAATTTGCAAGCGTTGTTGTTTGTAAGACGATTCATGGTTAAATTATAGACCAAACTGAAAAAGATGTTTTACAGGGAAACAAAACACGAAACGTGCGGAGCTGATTTAAACCAGTTTTGCCCAAAAGATAATAGAAAATAGATAAAAATCTGTAGGGATTTCTGTGTCCCCGCCGAATAATTAAGCTGCGTGTTTCAGTGACGGAACACGAGCGGCAGAGACACTTAACTCGCGACACCATCTCTCAGACACTTGACTATTGGTAAATCACAGTAAAGAGTGCAGCCATATGATTAGCTCTCAGCATGCAAAAAGCTCGGTGGTGCAGATGGTAATAGCGCTGAGTTAGAAACAACAAAGATGTTTTTGGGGTAACCATTTGTAACTTCCCTAGCCCAAAAGTTTTGTCACTGCAGATGTAGTGAATCCTTCTTTTACACCAGCCGCACCCACGAGCCACCTTTAAATCTGTGTTCAACTTGACAGAAATGAGAGGGGGAACAATATTCGAATATCCTACTATGACCTTTGGCTTAATGTGCGTCCCGGCTAATTCTAATCTTCCGCTGCAGTTATCAATTTTTTGCTACTTCCTCGGCTTCATTAAGGAAACCATTTCCAATGACCTCTGAACTAATCATTACATTTAAAACTTTCTTACCCTTTTATTCTTTTAAACCAACCACATCAGACTTTTTGCACCAATTTGAAACTCACTCAAAAATTCAATCGAAATGTTTATTTCTCACCACCTGTGCACCCACATGAGATAATAAATGGCCACGAAAAACAAGAGAAAATGCATATAGACAGATACCGCACAACTCACGTATTCCTCGAACGGTACCCGATACCGTCTGCCATGCACCACCTGCGCATGATAAACGGAGGTGGGCACCAGAACGGCGGACAATAGTACAAAATATATTGTCTCATATTTGGGCTCATCCTTGGTGATGTACAGAGTAAGCACTAGGATGCTGGCCACCGTGAAGAGAATAAGAAAGAAGCAGACGGTAATCTCTCCGGGTAGCACTATTCGCGGCACCCAGGCTCCAATTAGATAGCATACCACCAGCACGGTTAGGGTAACAATCAAGCCCAGGCAGATGTGTTTCAGCGTGCGATCGGGCAGCAGCAAACCCAGCCCCATGGAGGACGTCGTCACGAAGAGCCAGCCAAAAATGCAGCTGAACCAATAGCTTTGATGCAGTTTCATGCAAATACTGAGCACGCACAGCATGGTGAAGGCGCACAGCAGACAGACAAAGCCGGCCAGGGTGTAGTCTCCATTCGGTTGGAGCATGCTGGAGAGAATCATCCACAGCCAGGCGGTGACCACTGTAAAGAGCCCAGCCGCCATATAGCAACGCCTCATGAATCGCACGGCAGCCTCATTTTGATCGTTCGCCTCCGACAAGTCGGGCACTGAACTCTGACGTACAAAAGGTGGATGGTTGCGGAGTCGCCCGGCTGTTTCCGGCTCCTGTTGCTGGAGCTGCTGCTCCAGCGGCGGTGGAAATGGAAAGTGATGCAGCTGAAGGCCGGGCTGCTGCCATGAGTCCCAATATCGACTGGGATTGCGTCTAAACATTTTACGACAACTTGGAGATTTTGAGTATAAAAACTCAGCACTTGCTATCAGTTTCGGTTTCCTTCGAAGGGAATTTACAGCTAATAGATGAGCCCATCTTTCGGGGTACCTCCGGGAAACTCAGTCAAGCGTGAAAGAAATCAACAACAACAACGACCACAAAAGGGAAAATGCTAAGTAGCAGCGATCAAAGCTAACAAAACAGCCACAAAAGGATGCCAGCTCCTTTCTCCCCTCGCTTACTCCCTTCTGCCCAACTCGGCGGCTACCCCTTACATTGTTTGTTGTTATTTTGCTCATCGCTTGAATGCCGCGCAAAGGATACAATCGACAAAGTCTTGCATCTGCGGCCTCGATCCGCGATCACTTTCACAGAGTCCATTGTCTACAACGAATGACTCAATCTCAATCAGCTGGCCATGCTTATCCCTGATCCTGCTAAAGACATGCAAATGCACGCTTTGATCAAGCAGCTGCAGTTTAAGTCATAGATAAAGCCACTATTTGGGGTGGGGTGCAATCGAAAGAGTCAATCAAATCGTTAAGTTCTCCGCTTTCTTTACTCGTTCTGAATTTTTTTAAAATCACATTGCCCCAGAAAGCAATGTCATCTCGAAATTGGAACTGCCTGTGCTATGGATGTACGGCTATTAACCACTGTATCGAACGAGTCCTTGCGCCAAACCTACAGAAGGCATCGTCCAACTTGCGGACTTTTTTCCTGCTGGATCTATCTGGTGGGCTTTGTGTTCATTGACCTTACCTTTCTGCAGTGGGTCTGCCTACGGCAGTGGGTCACCGATGTGGATGAGGCCATACCCGTGCCATTTGTGATTTGGCTGGTAATCTTCCTGGTCGGTTTGACTATTCTCAATATATCCCAAGGAGCACGCTACTGTTTTCCGTTGAATTGGTTGCTGGTGCTTCATGTGATCGAGAGCCTGACCTTGGGTATGGCTGGATTTGTACATCAACTGAAGGGCCGGGATGTGGTGCTGGTGATAGTAATCGCTGCATTGGCTATCGCGATACTTCATTTATATGGTGCCTATATGCCGGTTCGCTTGATACCCGGGTGTATATTAATCGCTGCTATCACCATATTTGCTGGGGGTGTGATTTTGGCATTGCTGGTTCTATTGAAGTCCATTTGGGAATCGTTTAATGTGCTCGCCATTTGCCTGATACTGATTATTCTGATAATGGCGCCCTATCATGCCCAATACCTAACGGGACGTCAGCAGCCGGTGCCAAAGAGAGGTCGAATTTGTTGCGCCCTGGCCTTACATCTGGATTTTGTTATCTTCTTTTTGTCCGCATCTTATATTAAAAAGTATAATGGCTAAGCTTATTCTATCAGTAGCAAGCGAGTAAGAAAAAACTGTTTTAAATACTATTGAACTACCTAATCAAGGCGGCTGCAACACATCAGCATTGGTGCAGCATTTTATGAGCAACCCAGCCAACAATTTAGCAAGCGATTTACAAACCAAGCGTAAGGAAAGAACTGCTCGTATGGCAGCCTCCGACATTTACAAAACATTTGCTATTGTAAGCGATTTGCGCAGGTCGTTTCGGCGACCGAGAGAAATTTCGTAACAAATTGTGTATATCATTCTCGTTGTCATTGCTGAAGAGCGAAGAAGAAAAAAATGTTTCCTTAAAAGTAAGTGCGGTGTTAAATTTATTTAATGCCGACAGCAAAAATATTAAGAATAAATTAAGAAAGCAGATCCTAAACGATTGTCAACGTCTAGTTCAAGGAAATGTACAGCGGACAAGGGAATGGAGACAAGGAAGAGGAGTTTGTTTATCTCTCGAAAACAGTGAATAACGCTAATTCAGTTTAATTTTAATTTTTGTTTAGTAAAAAAAAACAAAAATAAAGAACACATACAAAAAAACGATTAAAATGCTTTCTTATTCCAATTAAAATACGTGTTTTGCAACTGTATTTACAAAGCTTGTGGAAAGAACAAACAATAGAATTTAAGAAATTTAAAAAGAGCTATGATTTTGCTCTGGTGCCTTGTCTCAGCTCAGTACTTATCGCAGCCCTGAATTGAAAGGGCTTGTTTTAGACCCCGATTCAGACAGTGAAGAATTACTGCTTCACGATACTCAAAGAGTAATAGCCTATTTCTACTACCGCAAATATTAAGATATTTTTACATATTATCACATATTTTTCATGGGAACATAAAATGTAGGGAAGATGGCGGGCTTTAGCCAGACGAATATTAGGCAAAAATTAAAACTTGTTAATATTGTCATGTCTTCTTAAAATAAAAATTAATCATTTTTGACTTGTGAAGTGAGATATGGAGTGTTGTGAGCCACTTTGCCAAAAAGTCGGTTTTGACTTCCAAAGAGAATGTTGCAATGATGCGCAATACGGCAGAAAAAAACGCTCCAAAAAAGTAAAAAAACATTCAAAAAGGCACACAAAAGAACAGCCACCAGCAAAACGTGCTCATATATAAAAGAAAACAGTGGGGGGGCGTGAATCAATTTTATCTTTTCATTGATATTTCTTAATTTAGAATGTGAGAAAAATTGTTTATTTTTTTCATTTAACAAAGAATAAGTGCTTAAAAAACACAAAATTTACACTTTTAAATGGGTCGCTCACAACCCCCCTTAAATTTTCAAAATGTCAAAAAATCACTTCTATTCAATATGAAATGAAAAACCTCCATCTTTCCCTACATACTCAATTCTTTCTGCCAAAATCATAAACCCTTATGTTATCGATGACGGAAAAATGCATAAGAGGTGCACTGGGTTCAAGTAGTATGTATAGGGGGGGTACATTGCAACTGAAAATTAATTTCTTTTTGTTTTTTTTTAACAAAATTAATTCTATATTTACTTATTTTTTTTATTTTTACAGAAAACTGTAGTATGGCTGATAAGTTGCGAGATGACAAATCTTGTTTGTGAGATTTCTAAGCTCATTTCAAGGTTTTTTCAATCTTGTTTTTAATATTGCAAGATTCTTAAAAAAGAGTTTCAATATGGATTTAAGATTGATTTTTTTCTCAGTTTGGGTGCAATTATTAAATAACATTACATTACAATTTCTAGCAGTTTCTAAGAAGTTAGTCCGAGTATCGGAAGGAATAGCATGAAGCCACTCTTATAGATCTGTAGGAGTAGAACTTCGTCTCGGTAAGGTACGCTCAGCGAAACGCACACATATTTTCACCGAGCAGCCCTGCACTTCTCGCGCCTAACTTGATCAATCGAGAATTCTGAAGAACAAGAGAGAGGGGGAAATACTAGATCTACTGATTTTTCCGGGGGCCAGAATGTCCCACACACTGCGTTCTTCTTAGTCACAAGAGGCTTTCCGAAGTCAACAACAACAACTGGAGTTGAGACAAGGGGGTCGAATAGATTTTAACACACGCAGAACAATTGACCAGATATCGAATACTCCGCTCATCCGAAAGGTGCTATGGACAAAGAATGTCGCAATTTCTATGCACTCAAGATCAAAAATGAATCCGCTGGGATGTGCTGCGCATCAGGGAAAGTTCAACTACCGGAATTGCAGAGCTTGCTCATCGGCACGGATCCAGATCAAGTACATTCGTAGATTTCATTCTAATTTTATTCAACCTTCAAAATCAAAAGCCAAGTGTACCATTAAGAAGGCTCATTGCTGCCAATGCCAAACAAAGCACATAAATTGTTGCTAAATCTACTTAATTTTGATGCGTGACGGTGATGGATGCACGTTGGGAGGCACACCCTTAATTCGCCTAACGCCAGGCGAATCGTCGGCGATGTATTCCAGATTGTTATTTCCGACTTAACAACGGAAATATTCTTAAAATATTTAGTAGAAACAATTTATATGGCAGAACAATGTTTGCCTGGTCAACTAGTAAATAAATATATTTGATATTTGGATAAAAATATTTTGATATTTTGACTCGCCCAACACATTTCGATCGCATCATGATATGCCAAGTGAGCAAACAGCATTTCAGTCGCAGGCCAGCGGTCGATGAAGTAGGTCTGAGCTGGTTTGAGTCGCTTTATTTTCGCACAACCATACATTATTATTTTGAAAATATGTGGATATTTGTGCAACATTTAAACTTACCCTTATCCAATAAGCCAAGGGAAAAGTAGAAAAAAATTACTTAGATTTATTCCTATTCATTAACTATTATCTTTTATTAGAAACTGTTCAAGTTTGCTTTAAATTGTTCAAATTTTTCGAAAAACCTAAATAATAGAAAACAGACTTTTAATAAAAGCCTTCCTTGAGACCCACAAACCCCCACAAAATTCTCTTGAGTGTTGGCCATACTCGTAATAACAACTATGATATCTCTGCCATCTCAGTACAGGTCAATGCACGCCTAGAATTATTAACAGAATTCACAAAAAGTGAAAGCACTGGCAAGTGCTTGACATCCACATGCAAGCAAATGCAGTGGAGCAGCTCAACAGAGGAGGATGGAGTCCCCTCCAGCTGCCTGCAGCTCACACACACACACACACACGAAACCCAACTAACGGCAACAGTTTTTGGGATTTGGCATGAAGCACAAACCAAAAAGCTTACGGAAGCGTAACGAACAAGACCAGCCCGAGATGAGGAGAGCCCACTGCTGTCGGCCGTGGGTCAGTGGAGAAGGCGGCATAGCACAGCACAGGTTCTCCAGCTCAAAGCTGGGTGTACGTGCCATGGGTACGATTTATAATATTCTATTAGTTCCACGACCCGAGCCAGAGAGACTCGACCCAACCCGGCCTGTGGCAGCGCAGTTAGCGCAGATAATACATCCGTTTCCGGTTAAGCCCATATTTTTGTGTCATTTAGTGAGCAGCGGGAGCAGCGCATGTGTGTGGGAGTGGGAGTGGAACAGACAGCCACAGATGCTGATGGGCTAGACAGACAGACGTACATAGACACAGGCCACAATAATAATGCCAGTGACATGCAGCAAGCCAGAGAAATGGGCACGGGTTTGGGCATCAAGTGATGCGACAAGTGCAGTAAACGTTGGAGCGGAATTGTCAACGCTTCCGCATATTTCTCATTTCCACAATTAAACATGTGTAAGGGGTTGCTGGCAGCTGGACTCCGAGTTGGTTTCTTAGATAAATCAAAGCCAAAGCAATTAATAATGCATATTTGGGTGGTGGTGGTGGTGGTGCTGTTGCTGGTGGAGCTGGAGCTGCCAATTTGCTGCATCAGAAACGGAAGCTCAAATGGAGCTTGGCATCTAGGAAAGTCTCGTGTAATTATGTGCGCCTGAACACCGAGCGGAAGTTGTGCGTTGTGTGTTTTGCATGGCTTTCTCTGGCATTTCCCTTATCTCTGCCCGCTCCACTCGTCCCCTCCCACCTGCAGCTGTTAATGAGCATGTGTAATGTGGTTGCCTGTCCAGCAGCTGCAGCTGTTCTTAACGAGTTATTGTATAATACCCGTACGTTGTATGCTTCTTTCCTAGGAAGCTTTCGCGAACGAAATTTTCCCAAAAAAAATAAAAAGCTGTGCAAATAAACAGTTGACACACCCTCTGCGATGTTATTATTAAATTATTTAAATGTTTTTGTTATTTTCGTACAAAATGCAAATAAACAAAAATTATTTTCTTCCGTAGGTGATAAGAAGATTGCGGGCATAAGAGCATTGAGAGCGTCCCAATAGTTTTTAAGTTAGCTTGCAGGCAAAGCGTAAAGAGCAAGGGTACAAATTAGAGCACGCATGCACCTCTGCAGTCTACAAAAAAAGTTGTTAGATTCTGGCCAGCTAAGTGTCTCATGAAAACAAATGCACAAAGAGATCGAAAGAGAAATACTCCTTGATTGAGCAAAGAACATGTTGAGAAAAGACCGATGCGAAATGTCATTCTGTTTCTTTCTTCATCGTGTTCGAAGGTGACTGTTCACTTTTTGTGAGCTTCGCTTTATACTATACTAGAAAATACGCAACTGGATAAAGTTGGTTAAAAGAGAGCAAGACAGAACATTGAAAATATTGTCTCGTAAAAGAAGTGGGGAAACTCTTTTAAATCAATAAGCAACTGACTGTTGACAAGTTAAACAGAAGGTCGGAGGTTAGTGATTTTATGTTCTCTACGAAAGGTGCATAAATTATGCCACTCATCCTTGAAGTCAACATTCAGTCGTCAATGCTATGGATCAGGCCTTTTACCTGTAAAGAGGTTGAGAAATCCCAACTTTTGGTTTAGTCTGAAAATTGAGTTTTGGAAGCGAATAAGGTTCCAAAGTTTGTAGATACAATCGCATTATCTGAGGTAAAACGCATAATATTTAAAAACCAGAAAATCAAAACGGAATCAGAACCGAAATCGCTTATTAAAATATAGGGTGGTCCATTTGAAAATTGAAATTTAATTTTATAATAAAAAAAAACGGCTCGATATTTTCCAAAGGTTGAACAATTATTGGAAAGTTTGGTTCATGTCATTTATTAATGAAAAACAATTTCGGTCAAATGACCACCACGGCTGACTTGGCAATGTTTTCGGTCGAGCGCACCGGACGAACACAGATTGGTTCACCAAAACATTCCAGTTTCCAGTTTGAAGAACTCGCTTCACGAATTGATCAACAAAATGAGTTTTTATATTTTAGTTAAAACTTATAATGTTAAACTTTAAAACAGGCGAAAATAATGGTGAAAAATGCTGTATAAGAAAATTGAACTAAGTATATTTACTGAATAAACGAGATTCCAAATGGGGCAAGATTAGTCAAAGTAATATTTTATACTAATAACCGTAACCGTAATCGAAACCCGAAACAGAATAACGCTAATAACCGTAACACTAACTGTAACCCATATCTCATTAACCGTAATATAACCGTAATCGGCAAAAAAGCGATCCGGCCAAAACAGTAACCGTAACTCATACCGTTATTCGTTTCGGTTTTAATCTCTTGTAAATAGTCGAGTCAAATTGTAAATAGTTCAAATTCAACACTCTTTGGACCACCCTGTATTTTTATGGAAAGAAACTGGACAAATAGTTCAATTTTGTCAAAAAATTTTTCCTCTCTAAGTAAGCGTTGAAGGTTTATTTACTTATTAACTAGGTATTTCCGGCTAGCCTCATATATGGGTCCCACATAGACTTTATGGTGCTTCGTGGAAGCTGATTAACCGCCGCTAAGAAATCGGTTAGACGAAATAACAATGAACTTTAATTCTTAAAATTTTACCCTTACATCCGGTACGTACCGGTTAGGGAAGTCGGAAATAATATGGAAATATCGATATTATTGCTTAATCTTTTCTGAGGCCATATATCGGAAATAGATTTTGGTGATATTTTTCGTCGATATTATTGTTTGGTTTCGGCACCAAAACTTGAGGTTTACTGAATGCACAGTTTTGGATATTACACCAGAAATCTACCACGAATCGTCGGACAGAAATCGGCTTCAATTTTCGATTTTTCTTCTTGATTTTTTAAGGGCGAAAATGCATGTTTAGGACAGACAATTTTTCTTGCGTACGTCCGAGACAGACATGCTTGATTGCTGTATGTCTTTGTGGCTCGGAGCCTAGTCTATTTTATCTTATCTACTTTTGATATATTGATATTCGGTAGTTTTTCTCTGATATGCAAATACTTCAAAATACCAAGAATACCTAAGGAGATTCGAAAACTGGGCGTGCCGCTGGAATATATCTGTTAACCCTGACAAGTGTGCTTATTTACGCACACACTCCAGAAGAGACATTAGTCCTGGGGTATTCTTGCACGGTGAGGTCCTACCTCACAACACGAGCCACAAATATCTAGGGGTGACCTTAGATAAAGACTCACGTTCAAACAGCATGCGCTGATGTGACTAGCAGACTTCGCAGCAAAGCAATGAAGATGAGTTGGCTCCTCAACGCCAACAACAAGCTGTCTCTAAGGAACAAAGTTCTCATATACAAGGTTATCTTAGCTCCTATGTGGCGCTACGGCGTGCGAGGTATACGGAATAGCTGCAAAAACCCACCTGAGCAAAATCAAGGGTTTTCCAGGCCAAACTACTGCGAAGAGTCGCAGGTGCTGAGTGGTACATTCAACTAGGGATATAGAACGAGAATGCGGGGTGCCTATGGTTGGCGACATCATCAATAAACAGGACGCACGCTACCTTGACAAAGTAACTTTCCACCCAAACAATCTTGCCAGACGCCTCCTGCGAAGGAGGATTAACGGGATAAGGGCAAGAAGGAGACTTCAAAGGATCCACCCAACTGACCTTTCTGACCGAAGGATCTAGTCTTTATACTGAGATAATTGCCTTAAATTTGCATCTATACAAAGCTTCATTCTTAACTCACTCTTATACATATACATCACCTGAAACAAATTACTAGATACTTACCTTTGGATAAAAACTAAAACTAGTATATACACAATCATAAGAATACAAACACGATATTCTAACTTCAAAACATATTATAAATCTTACGTTAAATCCAACTAGAAGATATAAACAAATAGCAAACTCGATATACAAATAACTACAGAAAATGAATTAATGAAAAAACTACAATATAAGTTATTTTAGGAGTAACAGTAAATTGTAATGTACTTTAGAATTAGGGTTTCTGAATTACCAATAAAAAGAAAACTCTCAAAAAAAATCAAAATACCTTGTCCCAAAAAAGTTTAACTGTACGTTTATTACATAAAAATATGTTTATTATTCAAGTTAATCATCTTTCCTCTATCCCATTGCCTTGAAATCAGGAATAAGTTTTAAATGCTCGAGGTAATTTTATGATTATACATAACTTTTAACAGGAACACACCACATCACAAAGGAGGCTGAATGACTGTTGGTTTTAAGAAACTCGAAGTTCTATCTTCAAGTAAAAATGCAAAAAAAAAAAAAAAAAACACCATTAAGATAAGAAGCTTTATTTGCGGTTATATTTGAACTGATGTGCTTACTTACTCATAAAAATGGAACACATAACCATTTAATTTCTCCATATATATTTTAAAAAAAACTTTAAAAATAATCAAATTAAATAAATATTTAAAAAAAAACATCCAGTCCATTTGACACCTTAATTACCTCAACATGCTTACTTTTTGTAAAAATATGTCTATTTATGGAAAATATTGATGATTTTTTACCCCAAATATCCATATCGAAATTATACTTTTTCTATAACGAAAACATATCCTGAAATCGAATCGCAGAGCTCTATTTTAATCAAGAGAATTATTTCTAATTTCTCCTTCGCGTTTCCTGGTACTTTGCGCGGGAGCTGGGCTGTTATTTTCTCTGCGCTCGCGCGTAATAAGCTTCCGCTTGTTGGGGAAGAAGTCGTCTTAAAAATATTGCTTAGCCTATACACTGAAAAAAAAATCATTTCATTCCGGGATTTTCGGGATCAATTCATGCCGAAAGGGTACTAAAAATGGGTTGATCCCGAATGGCACAAATCAATCCGTTCGGGACTACTTTTTAAAGACTTAAAAAAAATGTTATTATGGACGGGGAGGTGGTATTACGGAGAACACCGACCGACCGACCACACACACACCACAGCCACTTGAATATAAACTGTAATTAATTTCAAGATAACTTTAAAAAAATTTTCTTTACCTCCCCTTACACTGGGACTTGAGCCTTGGACCTCCAAAGACTGAACAACACATGGCCGACAACACCTTAGCCAACTCGACTATTAGCTCTAAGCGAGACGTGGTGTCGGAAACATATTTAAGAATGTACGCATGGAATTCTGTTGGCATTTTGGCGCCCTGGGAGTAACAACAGCCGTTGGCCCGGTAACAAGCCGGTGGAACTGCACAGAGTCTACTGATTTCTGCAACGCTTACAATATGTCGGAACCGGCCGGATTCAAGTGCTTAACGGTCGTTTGAAAATAGTTAGTTTTTATTTTTTTTTATGTTTTATTTATTTAGAGTGTTTTTAACATTGTCTATATTTTATACAATCTTTAAATCGATTGATTTCGTCAATATCGTCTAAATAAACAATGAGTGCGGTCGGAATCAAATCATTCCCATATATGCTTGAAATCTTCCCGGCATTTTTTTATGTGTAATATCATAAACCTACGTCTCCAATTTTTTCATGCTTACTTTGTGAAAACTGTGAAATTACTTAAATATATTTTAATATATTTTCTGGTCTTAAGATAAATATAATAACTTGTTCTAGCATACCTTTTCCTTCGGTCAATACTCCCAAGTGTTTGTGTAGTTGTAGCCTTAACCTAATTCACCTTACATTTGGTTGTCAAATTCGTCATTCTGGCAAACCTTCAGAAAAGTGTAGACACAGCACAGAACACACCCCATAATTTAAATTCATTTCGTATGCAGCACAAATTATGTCAGATGATTCAACGAAAAATTATACATATGATTTGCCTATATTGCAGTTGCCCTTAAGCCATATTTAATGCAAATTAAAGCCAAGTTTTTTTCCAATCAATAGCCACAAAATATTTATATATGTATATAGCTAGCTACATGTATATATGTACTCAAATATTTGTATGTAAATGAAACAATAGTTTAATTATTTTCCCCATGTTTCCGTGAATGAAAATTGAACTAGAAAAAAGAAGTAAAAAGGAAAGGCCCAACACGGCGTTACTAATTACATTTGTGCTAATGTAAATTTGTAACAATTTCCGGAATTTCGCTAATTTATTTTTTTAACATTTTCATTAGTGGCATAAATTTTAGCTGCCTGTTGTTTGATGTCGTTCTCTCTGGGGTTGAGTAGAACTTCCTCTTCAATTGTTGAATAAATTTGCATATTTGTGCATGTTGAAGGGCTCATAAATTGTTAACGAGATGGTTGGGAGGTGGGGGGGTGGCGTGTTTTCCAATAAAAACAGCACATTTCTCTCATTTATGATCAATTAAGAGCCGTAAAAAGTCACTTCGTGTTGATGCATCACTATCACTTTCCCATAGTTTACAACTGACCCACTGAGACGGCCCTAAGACGCCCACGCATTCCCATTCCGACCACGAAATACCATTTTTTCAACTCACTTTTGTTCAAAGTATTTCGTGGGTGTTTGAATTTATTAGCAGTTTATGCGTTATGGCGATTTTTGCACTCGACCAGCGAGAACCCGCCCGACATGCCTTGAATTTTTGATTGATTTTCGAGTTATTAATATTTTCAGCTTTTGGACACAGACCTTTGAGTGTGCACGAGTAAGCAAGATTGCGAAATGTTGAATTAAACACGTTGTATGGCCGCTGTTAATGGCCGCATAAATTGTTGTCAGAAATTATTATTAGTATATCTGTGTGAACACCTTTTGCCAACTGTTTGTTTATTTATGGAGGCTTCGAAAAAGAGCGCCGCACGTGCCAACAATTTTAGGCCTAATGCGTGCATTAGGCTCCCCCCAAAAATACTTATAACCATTAATGGCCAAAAATCGAAACTACAAATCGGTTGCAGGGCCTTGGGCGAAAAGGTTAAAAGCTTTCAGCCATTCCACCGACTGGTGCATGCGGCATAAATTGTGGTTCGTTCCTGCCTGGCAGGTTGCCATCAGCACAGAAATGCGCAAGGAAACCAAGTCCGTCCACATCCTTTTGCTCAGGCACAGGAAAACGAGACACTGAGGTTGCCAGCTTGTGAAAGGGGAGGGGGCGGGGTTTGAGCAAATTGTTTGCTTTTAGTTACACGCGACTATGGATGACTGAAAATGGTTAGCGACCGAATCATTAAGTATTATAGCATTTAACTCATGATAATGCAGAGGGGGTACAGGTGGAGATAGTCAGCAATATAGGGAAATATATTTGTTTATATAGCAACCAAGGAAACGATCCCGATTGTTATTCGGTTAGTATGTACAAACGATCGAAGAAAATTTTAATTTGAACAAATAAAACGGGTTATATACGGGGGTGCCACAGAAATCTCTAGAGATTTTGCCGACGGTTGGTTTGTAAATCTCTCGAAAAAATCGTCGGTGCCACAGAACTTCGAGAGATTTCATTTTCTTATTAGAAAATCTAGTTAGAACACCAGATGTTCCAGTTGAAGTTCCATCTCTAAAAACAGGGCTGAATCTCTCGCCAAAAAATTCCCCTTTCTTAGTTATGGGTTAATTTGATGTTTAACTGAAATGTTTTGATTGTTTTATATGTTTTATGATGCATTTTTTAAATCATAATTCAAATTTAAGTCATATTCTCCATAAATATAATGCAAAATTTAAAAATTTGTTGGCGCCAAACATGAGGTATAACTTGCAGCCCTTAATCCGCTGCCTTTCAAGTAGATGGCGCCACCATCGACACAGGGCGCTAGCGCGAAAAGAGCTTTGCTAAATCTCCTAACCAAACACGGGAGGTTTGAAACCAACCAATAGAAATTTCTGTGTCACCTAAGAATTGGAATTCGGTTGGAATTTGGTTGGAAGAGGTTTCTGTGGCACCCCCGATAAGGGTCCTTTATTGACGTTTTGACGAAATTAATACTTTGCTTGCCAGGCGACTAATGCCCACGATCTCACCTTTCTCAGGCAACGGTAGTACCATCTGCACCAGAGGGCTTTTTGCTTGCTAAGCTCTTCACCTTTGAATGGATTGTTTACTTTGATTTGCCGCACTCTCGTGTGGGTTCTTGATAGTCTTAGCGAGGATACAGCCGGTCATGTTTAGTCCTCGAGGATCTAAGTTCGAGTCCCAGACCAGGTAAAGTTTACAAATAAATATGCCATTCCCTACCCCTTAATAGACCTTTGTCAACAAAAAGTCATGATTTCAGTAAATTCAGAACTGGGGTTTCTCTCTGCGTAGATAAGATGCAGTAGAGGTTTATTTTATTCACATAATTTGGTTTCAAAATGTACATAGTTGTTGACCTACAATCCCAATAGCCACACACTCGTACTACACTCGTATTTCCCGCTCGTCGCAAGAGACCAAATCGTTCTGAGGTTCCGACTAAGTTAGGGTTAGGGTTTCAGATTTGAATAAAATAACATAAGTCAGCTTAAAGCCGTCGGCTGTTGTGATAACTATATGTTCTACAATTTGTTTATATATGCGATTTAGGAATATGCTAAAAATCTTCTGGCATTATACGATTTCTATATTTTGATGCTTCTACTAGAAATTGAAAAAAATATAAAATATTCAATCTAGTTTTGAACAGACAATTACATTGTTACGTATCTGTGCAATTTATTTCCCGTAAAGAAATGGCAAACAAGAGTAGCTTAATTGTATAAATAGTCTCCTCTCGGGAGGCTGCTCTAGCTTGGTGCATAAACTCAGAGTGAGATTTTTGAACAGTTCCTTCCAATATTATTCGATGGGATGTCTACCACGTATTCGGATTAGTCAACTCCAAATTTGCATTATGTACTTCTGCAAGGGTTCCCCATGTTTCAAAGCACTGGGTTCAACTCAACAGCAGGGATTGGAAGAACTTAGAGGATAAAAGGGTAAAGGCATTTGAAAAAATTTCCTAAAATAATAATAATTTTATAATAAAAATTTCACAAATAGAGTATAGTTCGGAGTAGAATGAGTTATAGGAAATATGATCGATATATCGAAATATCGATATTTTTGCCCAAATATTATCGAATATTTTTTCGGAGGCGATATATCGGATAACGCAAATTTTTTTTTCGTGATATTTTTCGGGGATATTTTTTTTGTTTTAGGCTTCAGTCACAATGTTGCGGATAAATGTTTTTTTTGGTGCTCTTGAACATGTAAGGCACAATGTTTATAAGTTGTTTTATTAACTTTAAACAGTGCAAAAAGTTGGAAGGACCACGGGGCACTTAATCGCAAAGCATGGAGATGCTTGGTTGAAATGCAGCTTATTTTTAAAAACTGTAAAGAATAAAATGATTGCAGCATGACGACTATCGTCAGACAGTGGCAGTCGCCTTTAGTCATGCTGAACAGATATTGTTCTCCCTTTAAACACAAGTGTGCGACATCTGAAGACGTAATTTTTAATGATCGCTCTTCGCTGATCACAATGCTATGCTATCTCAACAATCACCAGGACAGGGGAATAAATTATTGGAGCTGGGCATTTCCACAGAAAGGTCCAAAATACCAAGATTGAAATTTTTTTTAAAATGATTTTCTCAACATAAAATTGTGAAATAAATATCCAAATAAACTAAAATGTAAAAATGTGCACAGCTTTTCTGATTCTTTACTATAAAAAAATTTGCCCTGAATACCGAAGAAATGTCCTATTTCACTGTTAGCTTTTTTAAGATGTCGCGTAAATGTCCAATGTTAAAAAAAGTAAATTTGCGTACTTGATTGCACTCAATAAAAAGCTGCATTATTCCCTTTATTTAAAAGTTAACTGCTTAAAAATATTTATTTAATTTGAAAACGACTTCCATTTTTGTCGCGTGATAAATCCCATGATTTATTTAAGTATATGTTAGTCGTTAAATCGACTGAACCTTCCCTTTGCACTAAATATACTGCTATCAAATTTCTACCAAAAAATAGAAACAAAATCAAAAATTCGTTTTGTCTTCTATATTTTTCTGCATTTTAAAGGCTATGATTGTCGCGTTCGCGACTGTGGAAATGCCCAGCTGTATTTTAATTTACCGTTGATCACCTTGGAACGGGATCCTATTAAGTTCTGGATGGCAGAGAAAGACGCATTGCCAGTGCTTTGGCATTGCCATATCTTATTTTACATCGGGGGGAAGTCCGTGCCATCGGAACGATTGGCATCGGCCATGTTTAGAAAAAGTTGGTTTTAAAGCCGAATGACTGATGAGCACATAACTCCAACGCGTCTTCCTAAAATCTTTGTCTAACGATTATTGTTAAAATCAGGTTTTTAAGTTTCGAAGATTTAACTGAATAAGTTTTTTTTATGCTTTGTAGTTCGAATGCCCTAGTTTGAAAGATGATGAATTAAAAAAGTAAACACTCGTTTTCGATTCATAAAATTAAATTCATGAATAAGTTTTCAGAACTTCCTTTTAATAGTCTCTGCACACTGAGCACATTTTAGAGGAACGCTTGGAATTTGATGATGATGTGAAATTGAAATTTACACTGGCCACATCTAACATCCCACATCTGTCAGTCAATGCTCTCAAAAATGAGTTGTATTAAAAATTACACAAAAATATATTGAGAAAAAATAAATTGGCATGAAATTTATTTAACGTTTGCTCAACAATATCAGGCTTAAAAATCTCATGGTGTTGATTAAAAGGCAGATATGCTTGTTCCTTATCCCGAAGGAAGACTATTTGGGTGTCTTGCAACATATTTGGCGAATTCTAATGCTCCAGTATCTTTCTTGCTAATTTAATCAGCATCAGATCTCGGGCGTTTTGGTACATGGGCTTTGGTATTGTCGATGAATTTGCTGCTCGAAATTTAAGAATTAATGTCAATTGGGTCCTCTGCGTAAAAGGTGGAAAGATCTGCATCATGTCCGGAATGGGGCGAGCACCTCTTTAATCACTGTCATGATTTTGTCACATGTCATCAATATGGTTCTTACGCTAGCTTCTGTGCAAGGCGTTTTCAATTCTTTTTCCTGCCACCTTAATATATAAAAAAAAATATTTGATGAGGAACGTATGGAATAGAAACATTTTGCTCCAAGATGTTAGATGTTGCTCAGTGGAAATAGCCTAAATAAAAAAAAAATTATAAAGACGCATATGCTAAAGACGCGTATATGCAACGTGTGACTGGCGCAATGCCAGCTGTGTTTTGTTGTTGTCGCGCTCTGACCTGCAACAACAACATCATATGTGTCTCTCCTCTCTCTCTCCTATGTCTCTCGCAATGCGTTGACCTGGGTTGAGTTGAGTTGAGTTTAGAGTTTTGTGAGATGAATAAATGTGAGTAAGAAATTTTGTGCATGACGCAATCAAGAAAAAAGTGATTTTTGCAGTTCTCTGACAGGGACACAGATGCCTATAGGTGAAACGGGCTTCTTCTCTCCCTTGAAGGACCTGACAAATGACTGCAACTGCGTCATACAACTGTAGAACCCCTTGCATTGGCAGCATTTACACGCGGATATCATTAGAAAAATTTGCAAGGTGGAAAGGGAAATGTTTATAGACCAGGCCAGAGCCAGTAGAGAGCGGTTAATGTTCAAATCACTTTTGCATAATCTGGATCATTTTTGTCAATTGTTTGTCAATTTGTTTAATTATCCTAGATTCGAATTAACACTCATGAGGCTTTGATGTGAAACATGATGCTTAGTTTAAGAGCTTATTTTCGAATCACAAGCTCTCTCAATGGTATATAAATCAGCAAGGGCACTCTTTCGAAAGAAGAAAACTAACAGGGAGTAGAAATACCAGCAACAAGATCACTTGCTGCAGTGTTCTTTCATTTTTTCAGGAAGTTTTGTTTATTGTGCTGATCCATAGAAAAATGATGATGTTTCACCCACCCAGATACCACCAAGGTGAGATCCCAGATCCCAGATCCCTCCCAGATACCACCCAGATCCCACCCAGATCCCACCCAGATCCTAGAACCCACCCATATCCCTCACAGAACCGACCTAGATCCCACAAAAGTTATACCGAAATCCAAACAAGATCCCGCCCAGATCCCACCCAGAGCCTACCCAGATCCAACCTAGCTCCCACCCTGATCCCACTTAGAACCCGCCCAGATTCTACCCAGATGCCACCCAGATGCCATCTAGATTCCACCCAGATCCCATTCAGATCCCACCCAGAGAATCTACTCAGATCCCACTTAGATCCCGCCCAGATGCTATCCAGATCCCTCCCAGATCCCACCAAGGTACCACCCAGATCCCACCTAGATCCCACCCAGATCCCACCTAGATCCCACCAAATCTCTCTCAAATACCTCCCAAATACCACCCAGATCCCACCAAGATCCCACCCAGATCTTTCCCAAAATCCACCAAGATCCCACCCAGTTGCCCCCCTTCAGCATCTTTTCTACCTCTTCGCTTCCCCCCTCTGCCCATCCTCTTGTGTGTTTGTGTTTGCCGGGAAGCTCCACAACAACACAAAATATGAATGACGTCAGCGTCACGTGACGCTGAAATCAAATTTTACTCCTACTAAAATCTTCCATACTGAAATTAAAATTTTTAATCAAAAGTATACCTCAGGGGTGTTCAAATTATCTTAAATATTTTGTATAAAAAAAATTTCATTAAAATTTTTTTGCAACAAAATTAAGTAAAATTCAAAATTGTTAAAAAACCATCAAAAATTATTATGATCCATTTTTTAGGCCCTGTTCCGTCGTTTGATAAAATGTAAGCTGCGCGAAGCTGTAAATAATTCTTAATTCCTTTTGTTCGTACTTTTTTAGCCTACTTGACCCCTTTTATCTACACAGCCTACTTTTATGGCATTAAACCAAACGTGGTCTCACCCACCATTGGTGTTCGTTCAGCTCATAAACATTCGCAGTTCATAAGCGCCAAAAATTAAACATACAAAAATGACCCACGGGACACACAGAGAAAACCTAAAAACCCAAGTTGAACGAAGCGTACAAAATCATTTCCTACTAAAATGAACGGACCATATAATAATAGAGGGGGGGGGGGAGGCGGGCGTCGATCGACTCAAAAAAATAAAAAAAAAGGATACGCAAAGGATATGCAGTGGAGCAACTGCGACTGCGCATATGATTAACAACTTAATGGATTCTCGGATGGATATTGGATGCGCTCAGTGCGTGATCAACGTGCGTGTTGTTGCAGGTAAACAGCGCATTTGTCTGCTCCGCAATGCCAGAGCCAGAGATTCAGCCGAGATCCAAGCCGATCGCCAGCCACACACCAAGCCAAGCTTAGCGTGGGCAATGAGCAGGAGAATGACCAAAAATTTGTCACACCATCACGATGAGGAGGAGAACTGCACTTGGAAAAATTTTAGTCCACAAGTTGAGAAACTCAATTAAATTTTATAAGATGGAAATATAATGAAATGGAACTTCATTTTGCACACAAGTTAGTTTTGCCTTTAAGTTTCTTATATTTGGGCAAAATCTATACCATAAATTTTTAGGAAAAAATCTGTTTGTAAGGGCTATCTCAACGCGTGCACCAAATTGCATGAGGGTTTGTCTTAATAAATAGCCAGAGTATGTGGCATGGTTTTTATAAAAGAAATTTTACTTTTCTTAATGTGGGTCCATCAAAAATTAAAAATTATTCAAAAATCTCAAATTTGGGCCAAAAATGCCTATTTCATTTCATTTTGTGGAATGCTGTAGAACTGAACATTTTATGGTAGACAAATTAAACATTACATTCACTTATTAAGCAGCGAAGAGAGCGGGTCTACCTGTATAATATATTTCTCATCCAAAATAATACAATTTATCAACTGGAATGACATTTGATGGTGATCTAACTACCTACCTACCTACCTTAATTTGATTATACTAGAGCTTACTTCACCTTTAAATTTTACTTCACAAGTTTTATGTTTTTATTTTAAATTTCGCTCGATTGCGTATCTTTCATTTTTAGTGATCTTTTTCTCTCAGCGTACAAGGGACGCCAATGCCTATGAATGTGGTCTCAAGCCTGTTGCTACTCCTCGTTGTCGTCGTCGCTTTGGAGATCTTATCCGTTACATTGGTGTGCGGCCACGTAGCACGCTTGGCAAAGAGGTGTCCAAAGAAATGTTAATTAGCACTAATTAAATAATTTATTACCCACAATTTTGACAAGTTTAATAATCTGAAAACGTATTGCATTTATAATGACAAGAATTGCTTTATAAGTTTGGACAAGTCAATGATTGAGAGCCTCAAATGGGGAATGAATTATAATAAATGGGATCTGAAATTGCAAATGAAGTTAAAAAATTAAGCAGTCATTTTTTTTGGACTTTTGATTAATTTCTATCATAAATAAAACAACTTATGTGTTAAATTGTTTTTCAATTTCACAGTGCAACTTTTTTAAGGTCATTTTCTGGTTACGACTTTGGACCGCAATATTTTAAGGGCATACCGAAACTAAAAAAAATCCCCAAAGGACTTGGCCCTATAACATCGTACTTTTTTGATACCCAACATATTTTCACCCCAAACTGTCCATATATCATAAACCGTTTGGAATTTTGTTTTTATATCTTGGGCAAAGTTAAAGATATAAACTAGAGGAAAAAAGTCATGAATACAAAAATTTGGCATCTAGTGCTTCAAAAGTGCCAAACTTAAAAAATAATTTTTCATGTTTTTTGCCAGAAACGGCTAAACTACTGGGAATTCGAAAAACCTTTCTTCTGCGAAATTATCCCAAACAACAATATAAACAAATCTCTAGTACACGCCAGCTTCATACGAACACCCCTTCATACCGTTTTGATACTATAAAAGTTGTCTTTTCTAGATAACACTTTGTATTCATTATGAACTTTAGTTCTCAGTATATTAAAGGTAAAAAAAGAAAGTTAATATTGTGGTTGGGGGTTTTTCCCGCCTCCTTTTAAGAACTAATTTTATACGAAATATTAATAAAAAAAAAAAATTTTAAAACCCCTTAAAAATCCTGGTACCTACTACCCTAGTTTTGTTAATTGGTTGGTTCCAATTTTTTTAAACCTAGGTTTTTTTTCTCTTTCCTCTCTCTCTTTTTTTTGATGCATGCAATGCGGTGTTGTTTGCGTGTGCGGTGGAGGCGTCTATATTACACTTTTTTCTCATAACTTGAGAACCGCTCATCGATCTTTATCATTTCTTTAGCAATTTGACACATTCTAATGATAATATCCTAGAAGGTACGAGTCTCTATCTACAAAACGTGGGAGATGGACGTTTTTTCAAAATTACGGGGGGCGGGAGGGGGCGTGGCAAGTAAGTAGAACGATCTGCCCGCAACTATAGAAAGTTTATGTCCCATACATGTCAAACCTCTATCTCTACCATCTCTGAGATCTGTTTGTTCATGACGGACAGACAGACAGACGGACAGACCGGACAGACAGACGGAAGAGACAGACAGACGGACAGAGACAGGGACATGGTATGGGGGACTCAGCTGTTGATGCTGATCAAAATATATATACTTTATATGGTGAAAGTTCCTTCTCCGTTACATACTTTAAATACACTTAATATACTCTGTACCTTTGGTACAGAGTATAAAAGAAAAAATATTTTTGATAGCTTAAGGTTCATGGACTGACTCTGTACCTTCAGAACTAGAAAGATGATCCAAAGGCATACATCTACTTAAAAAGCACACATTTGCAAAGAAAGTAAGGAATTGTAAGGAAAAATCTTTAAATTAATACCTTAGCTGGATCAAATTGAGTGAAGAAAATAACAGTCGAGTTTGAGTATTTGATTATGGTATTGAAAAAAAAATTTTGTTTTTATCATCGTTTTTTAGGTAATATGAGAAATGAGCGAAAAGTCAAAACAGAGAAAATAATCAAAAGCATAGCATAAGTCGAAGTAAATGAAAATTTATTTCTAAAAAATCTCACAAATACCGCCTTTTTCTGCACTCAATTCCGCACAGCTTTTTTCATAGATTTTGGTTATCCAAATATAATTTTCTTCGTAGAAGTGCGATTCTAAAGACTAACCTAACTTGATGAAGTTTTCATAGCAGGCTTGAAAATCAAGATAATTTTATTAGATTTGTTGAACAAAATGTACAGAATCACACTTGTGTCTCTAACTGTGGCAACTTCATGATGTTTCTTTATCGTGCAAACTAAAAAAAAAAAAAAAAAAAGTTTAAAACTCTAGTTCCAAAAGTGGGATTTATTTTGAAAGTTACTTAATATGTCAGCAAATAAACTATGTCTAATACGTTTCAGGTGAAGTGGCAGAGTATTCTGACTACGAGTAAATAAAAAGTCCTTAGCATATAAAAACACAACACCACGACCTACAGCTATACCCTCGCAGGAATCTTAGGTTTCATTTAGATTTTTCTAGACTTTTTTTTATTAGATAAAGAAAACTTTTTCCAGACAATTTTTTAAAATAATTGGTTTTAAGCAAGGAAATACTTTTATCTAATTTATAGGTTTACTTGTGTTTCGAAGTTAAAGAAAATTGTTTTCTTTTTTTTTTTATTAGATATAGTGCAATATTATATTCACCCAATTTAACATAACAAAGATTCGCCTTCGATAAGTATTACCTTGTTTAGTATCAGAGACACCACATATGGGCTAATCCGAAAATTTTTAAACCAAGGGCAGAAATTTAAAGTTGTCCAAAATCCAAATGTTTATTAATGGAGTAATAGGATACATATTCAAGCTTCAAAATATGTAAGCAATATTGTTCTACTGTGGTTTGTTTGTTCTTGGTAGATGTATACCTACACCTAACTGTTGCTTGTATTAATTCTTGAAAAAAGGGGTTACATTATTGGTAACAAAAATAGTAAAAACAGTCGTTTAAGTATTTTGAGCTTAGCTAAACTTAAAATTTGTTTCATTTCCTTTAATTTCAGGTACTCATTATATTTGTAAGATATCTGCTATATATTAAAATTTTAACTAAAAATCGGCTTACTGTGAGTAACGTCCGCAACGGAAAAAAAGTTTTTTATTTTAACAGAATGTATTTTCAATATTTTGGTTTTCCAAACTGGCTTTATAAACAGAGTTTTTCATGCCCTTTAATTCGATGTAAAATATATAATTTTATTACAAATTTTTGAAAAAAATTAATGCCAAAATGTTAACGTCCGCAACGACATGAAAATACTCAACAAAATTTTTATAATATTGAGGTGGAAATAGGTGTTCATAATGGATTTTTGCCTGCTGAATTTGAATCTGGGCTTTAAATTGCTCTAGGTGGTGTAGAATCCAAAAAACATAACCCTAAATTAACAGTGTGTGTTTAAATAATATTAATATTAATATTGATAAATATCGAGGGCAAACTAGCAAAATCGGTACTTCCAACATCGGAAAATGAAATCACACATGAATTCGAATTTGGTCCTTACAAACTAAGCTTCAAGTCAATCGGATGAAAAATAAAATTTTTTTACATAGATTGGCTTAATGGAAAAGTGTAACGTCCGCAATAGACCAAAAATTAAGATATTTTATTAACGGGACGACATATCATTCTTTTGAAAGCTGGGTTGAAGTGGTCGTTTATTCCACTTAATTTTTTGTTATCAGACTTTTTTTGTTTATTATGCAAAATTCGCTAAAAAATGTGGAAATGCACAAAGGCCTCAAGGTCGACTTCCACTTTTTGTAACGTCCGCAACGGAACTTTTAAACAAGCATATCTTTTTTTTCAGAAACAGATAACCTTTTACTAAATTGGGTTTGAAAGTACTCCCAAAGAACTGCATTTTGCAAAAAATCACTAAAATATACCAATTTGGACACAAGCTGTTTCAATTGAAAATTTGCGTACAAATGTAACGTCCGCAACGCAGGATTAGCCCAAATAGATACCGCACCCCATACAAACTTTTTTTTGGGATCAACTTCAGCTCCCAAAAAAATTTTTTTTTGTACGCTCACATGTGTCATCTATAATATCTATAAATTTTTGCTATCAGCCGTATAGCTAATTTAGAAAACGTATAGCTAAATTTCAATATATCTGTCCTCGTAAAGGCAGCGAGAACCAAAAGTTGTGATCCAATGTTAACTCCCAAAAGCAATCGTTTTTTGTTTGACATGCGTCATCTATAGATATTATAATATCTATGAATCTTTGAATATAGAAAAGTTTAGCTATTGGGCTTAGGGGTGGAAAACTATCGATCGTCAGCGATAGTTTTTTGAAAGCTATCAATTGTTTTCAATATATTGTTAATTCACTCCAAAATGGTGAAAAATACAAAAAAAACAGTTTATCTAAAAATTTAAAATACGAGCAAAACAGGTAACAAAAAAAGTAACATTTGATTTAAGGCTCATCGCCGGTTTTGTTATGTTGGAAAATTATTTAACTTAATGGAATATATTGAACAGTGGTGGTCAGAACTATTGTAGCTTAAAGTGGATGAAACATTTCCAAAACAACCACATTGGCTACAAGAAATAGAAAGAGCATATTGTTTATTTCCCGGAAATGTGTTTCTGTGCGCGGAAGACCGCTCTTACATATTTGCTGTTGCGCCTATGCAAAGGGCACCACTGATCTAAAACTTTTTCCCAAAGTTTCAAGTCATTCGATAAAAAATCTGTCAACATCAGTATCAGTACGAATGTGATTCTTGTTATGTTTTCTTTTAAACATTCACAGTTTATTTCTTTACTTTCAAGGGATTCCAAATCGGAGGTGTCCCAGAAATCTCTTCCAACCAAATTCCAAAACGGTTTTAATTCTCGGTGTCACAGACATCTCGTTCGGTTAGTTTCAAATCTCTCGTGTTTTGTTAGGAGATTTAGTAAAATTCACCACCCAAACAATTTTGACAAGCAAAACTTATTTTGAAACTGAAACAAAATTATTTTTCTGGATAAGTTGAATAAAATTAATAAATTATTTAATTAGTTTAACTTAAATGTGATTATTAGGAAAAAACAACCAAAGTCTTTCATTTATTAATCTAAACCAACCACATCAGTGGTCCGTTTAGCGATTGTGGCGCCATCTGGTTGGCAGCCAGCGCATTTAGGGCTGGCCAGTTATAGCTCATGTTTGGCGCCAAAAAAATTTTAATTTTTAATTTTATTTATGAAGAATACGAATTAAATTTGACAAACTCAGATTTTCAAATACGAAGCTTTTTCATGGCTAGTTACTTCACAGCTAGCGCCACAGCTGGTGAAGGTGACTTACATATTCAAAAGGAAGAAGAAACCTTTTTATTAGGTGGTCCGTGGCATTTAAACTTCTCAGGAAACAGAACACAGTGAAAGAGGTACCGCCTGAATAAAAAGAGCGCCTGCTATTTGCATTTGCCATCATCAGTTATCCAAGCATTTTTTACTTTTTCTGGGGTGTCTCCGGAATCCCGCTAATCATGCCTGAATTTTCTGTATTTAATGGTGATAATTTGATCAATTATTGTTTTGTTTGATCCGGAGATTTTTGGATTGCTAAATCTAAATCAGTAAGACGACATAAAGTGTGACTTTCCGCGGCCACTGCACTTCCGTTGCATGGTAGCACGTCTGACCACGTCTGATTGCTGCTGTCCAAAATCAGAAAACGAAAACCCTACCCAAAGCCGCACCGCAGTTCAATAACTCAAAACGCAAACAACTTAATTAGCCGAGAACGAACAAAACAAAAAAAAGCACAGAATACCAGACGAGTTGAGGGGTAATTAATTTCAAGCGCATGCCAATCCTGCGGCTGTCCACCCCGCTGATTATTATGTGAGGCCCAATCTCTCAGTTGGGTGAGGAGACTGCGACTGCGCCTGGGCTCGCCTACATACGCGTTGGCGGCGGTGCGTGCGTTTTTTGCCTAATTAATGGCGGCAATTTGTAAACGTCGCGAAATGCGCGAAAATGTATTTGGCAAATGGGAGGCGCAGCGAAGGGTGCCGGCTGGTTGGGGGTAATAAGAAACTTGGCCGGATTGCACTGGGCTTTTTAAGGCGTTGATTGATCAGCGGCCACGGACCAATGCGTTGAGGCGATGCATGCTGATGAATGGATCGCTGCCACGTAGCGTGGAAGTATTTCGCGGCTATTCGACTGGCATACACAAGCAGCACGCGAGCGCCATAATCCATAATGCCGGCAAGTGTCGATCGGCGATCGGCGATCTTGCCTAATAATGTTGTCGCGTCAGTTCAACGGCTTGTGACACATCGGCAGAAGGAATACAGCAATCGCTGATGATTTACGATCGTCGGGGATGGGGCTAACAATGCCAATGAATAAGCTTGATCTGGCCCGCCGACTCCAGTCGCACCGAATTTATGGCCCACCATAATTGTCATAATTCCGTGTAGCTCCCGTAAGGGAACGGTGCCACCAGCTGGGCTACCGTTTAATTTGATAAGGGACCCCTCCAAACGCCACATGTGGCCAACTGCCCGCTCCCAGCTCCCAGCGCCCAGCGAAATCTCTGCAACAAGATCGCAATTAATTCACGCGGATAAATCTTCAAGTGCTAACTACATGACAACAACAAAGTAGTTACACTTCTTTTTACCCACACAAAATCACGAACACGAACTCCAGCTCCAGCTTCAGCTCCAAAGACTCCTCTGATTGCATTCTGCGGCGGCTGCGAGTTCGTTTAATTTCAATTTGTTGCCGCTCAGAATTTATGACGGTTATTAGCAAAAGACGTGCGGCCAACACATTCCTCATCGCTCCCCGCCTGCCGTTTGGTTTCCTGTCGGCATTTGCAGGATCTCTCATCTCATCTGCGGTGGCTACCGAAACCCCATTTTCTGCACGCCTGCGCAACTTGCTCCATGCGGTGACGGCCGGCAGCGGCAGTGGCAATGTTTACTTGGCTCAGACAAATTTCATTGTAACTTGAGTAACTTGGTAGTGGTCTGGGCCGAAGTGGCCTGCCGGTGTAGCGTGGCATGTAGTCGCCTTTGTTGGTAGGGACGCTGCCGTTTGTCTAGGCAATTGCGTTTATAGTTTGTCATGTTGAGGGTGAGCTTGGCTTCTGTTATAGTTTTATTTAGATAAAATGTCGGAGATGGCAGAGTTTCATTTACGGCTGGCGCTTGTTGCAGTCTTATCGGGGATCTAGCTGATGGTATTCACGGCCATTAGTTGGATTAAATTAATGAGTAGAAATAACCAAATGCAAACAATATTGACATAATTCCTCGCAGTTGATATTGGAAAGTACACTCGAAGGAAGTCACATCGAGACAGAGGTGCCCAGAATCAGCTTACGCTCGTGAAAGCCAATACAAATAAAGAATATCTTAAGCAACAACAAACCACAAGAAATAAAAGAAAAAACCAGATTTTATTGTGTTTGTCATGCTCACGCTGCCAACAACAAAACGTCCGCTCGGAGAGAACGAGAGGAGCCTAAATAACAAGAAAACAAAAGAAACACTTAGAAAGGAATAAGATTTCCTTCATACTGAAGGCAGCAAGGCGGGAAAAATATCTCTCTCTGACACTCAGTGTTACATGGCTTTAGCAAGCATTGCCGACTGACTTCGGCTCCCCGTGGCTATGGTTGCTCTACGCTTAGCCAGATGATTTGCGTGATGGCTATACTAGCCGACTATTCGGAGCCAACAACAAAACCTTCGCTTGGAGAGAAAGAGCTGAGAGAATACATATGAAGTTCTGTTTGTTCTATACGCGCTGGTCACCCATTGCTTTGGCACCTCTGATTTATAACCTTGCAGAGGGTATAATATACACTCAGAAAAAAACGACCGGGATAGTTCTAGACCGATCGGGATAGAATTTATGCCGTTTTGTACTTGAAATTTTAAGAATGTTTTGTTTTTGAATGTACTTAAGTTAAGTGCGGAAACATACTAGAATGAAAAAGGGACAGTTAAAAATTATTCCAATGAGAACAAACGTTCTTGAATCAAGTATATTTTTGCTTAAGTTAGCGTAAAAATTTCAAAAAGAAAAGATCGTACTTAGTTCAAGTACAAAATTTCTTGTATTAAGTTCAGAATTATTACTATGCTAAGCTCGAAAAAGTGTGCTACGAAAACTGCGAATAATTTTCGATGCATTTGTTTTTGAAATTCCCCTGGTTCTAACATTTTGGTAATGGAGTGGGGTAGATTTTGACCTCCAGTATAAACTTCTTGGTCTTTGGTTAATTCTTTCCTTTGGATTTTGATATTATATAGAGACCTTTTATAGGCTTAGGCCAAGAACATTAAATACTTATTTTTTGAAGTATTATTTTGCTTCATACATGGTTTGTGGTTGACTTTTGAAATATTCGACTTTGATAAAGGACTTTTTTGCACTTATTTTGAGAGTAAGTCGCTGTACTTAAGACAATAACAAACTAATAAATGACCAAAAAGATATAATAATAGTTCGAAACGTACCTCAAAATATCCCGAAAACAGTCTTCAAACAAATACTTTGGGATTGAAAAAATCGTATTGTAATAAGGATTTTGTACTTCTGAATCAAGTATTTTCACTTACCGTACTATTGACACCGTTCGTACTTGATTCAAGTACAAAGTTCTTGTTTTTTTTTCTGAGTCTACCTATATATTAAAATTGTTCTGATGTTTGTATTAAAAGAGACAAACGACCACATGATGTATATACATTCTTGATCAGCGTGTCGACTTCAGTTGATTTAGCCATGTCCGTCCGTATGTCTGTCCGTCCGTCTGTTCCTTTGTTTCTATGCTATCTCCTTACTCAGTGCTACACATATGTCGAAGTCGGCCTGATCGGATAACTATAGAATACAGCTGCCCTAAGAACTGTCGGTCAAAAACTAGTTTTAGAAAGAAAAACTATTTTTTTTTTCAATGCAAATGCCCTAAAACTTCGTATTTAGAAGTTTACCATTCTTTTCATACTTCTACCAAGTTTGATCAAAATCGGACAACTATAAAGTAAAGCTACCTTAGAGAAGATAGGTTGGAAAATAGTCTTAGTGAGAAAAACTTTTTGGTTTTAAATTAATGGTTTCAAACTTGTTAATCAATTTTCCAAAAAGGGTGTTAACCCTTGTGCAAATTTTTATCCGAATCGGATGACCATGGCATATAGCTGCCATAGTTATGGGCAAAAACTAGACTTTGTAAGAAAAACCTTTTTTAATTTTAATGCAAACGTCCTCAAACTTTGTTATTATAAGCTTTCCATGATTTTTCAGAATTTTACCAATTATGTATACATATAGTATAGCTGTTGAAAAATTGGGTTCAGATACAGTTCGGCTTGGGTTATTCATGTCCTTGGAACATCAGATTATTAACCGATTATTGGCCTCCAACATTCGGTATCTTTCCAAACCCTCTGCTTGAAAAATGATTCGGTTCAAAAAATAACGTTAATTAGCTCCAAAAATGTAATATTACTTAATCTGGACATTACCAGTTCAACATAATATTCAATCTCGCCATATTCAGACTTCTATAAGAAAATAAAGTTGATTAATGGCAAAACTAAGTTTATGTATACATGTGTTCATAGAAGCTAATCCCAACTCTTCATTTTAAAGTTGCCGTCACGTTTGTTAGTTGTTTTAGAGAATATTTGAATGAAAACTGTACTTTACGTATGTAATACCTTTGTTAGCTAGACGCTATCTTTTAAACCAAAGGAGCATCGTACCCTATTTCATAAGTTTGCAACCTTGGAAACACCATCTAACCGCAGTTTACAATATTCCCAACAAGTTATAAATTTAACATGTAAACTGAAGCAAGATTTGCTGCTCAAAGAATGCAAGAATACAAGAATGCGATAATATTGCCAATACTACACCTTTTCCTGAGTCGAGCAGTACTGTGATTTTCCTAATAAAATTACTAGGTGTAGTAAGCTGATCACCAGTTGAATATAGGAAATTATGGTTGGGAAACCAAGTTCCCGCATGGTTTAAAAAAAAACCCTAGTTGTACAACAGCCTTTGTAAATGTAGTCGAAGATATCCGTAAGCAAACAGACTCAAGCAGGTAAAGCATATGACAACATGGACCACGACACACTACTTCAAGAATGGCACAACTTAAAAATTCTATTTTCGACCTAATGATGCAGAAATATACGCCGTATTGTGTACTATTTTGTGTAAAATTTCCATATTGATACACATTCAGAGAAAAAACCAAGCCGATCGTGCTTGATATCAAGCAGTTTTGATATCAAAAGTACGGTAAGACGGAATATTCTTGGATCCAAGCCGAAAATACAAAAATCAAGAACGAATTTCTGAGATGTTTGAAATCAAGATTAATTGACTTCTCCCAAGCAAGCAGATTTCGTCCTAAAAAATCAAGAAGAAAAATCTAAATTGAAGCCGATTTCTGTCTCGCCGATTCGTGCTGGATTTCTCTGGGTGTGTAGCTCTTATAATTT
>JAEIFU010001378.1:0-70896 GCA_018904235.1 Lordiphosa stackelbergi | reverse complement strand
CCTATCCCCTCTCCCTCTCCCCCTCTCTCTGTGTGTGTGTGTGTCAGAGCAAGTTTATCTTCGTTTATACCTTGTTGTGGTCATAAATACAAATAGATTGGTTGGGCTGACATTTTGGTCGTATGGGCCCAAAGACTGATTAATAATTTATCTTTAAAGCGTATTAACTGATATTTCAATTGGAATCTGTTGCCCTTTCAAGCAAAGGGGTTTGGAATGTTGAAGGATTTCTTTTGCCGCATTTGATATATATTTTTCATTAGATTCTATTCTTTTGATTCCTGAGAGTATAGTCAAGAGCCACTGGCTGCTAAATGTGGCAAATATGATGGATAATTTGATTATTTTGGCTCTTAAAGGCTACAATATTAAGGATTTCAAGGTAATCCAAAAAATTATACACTGATTAATCAAAATACAGAGGCCAGCTGACGCAACGATGACTTCAACTTTTGGTAGGACTTTATAGTTCCTTTTAAGGAGTTAGTTTCATTGCTTAGACCAAACTCAGCGGCTGTATTCCAGATATTCATTAAAAAATTAAAAAATAAAAAAAAAATTTTAAATTAAATATAATAAAATAAAAAAAATATAATTTTTAATTATTATTTAAAAATTATAAATTGATTATTAATAAATTCAACACTATGCAACAATTTTTTATGCAACAATTTTTTGATCCCGGCTTCTAAATAGTTGATCCTTATGTAAAATTTCACGCTGAATTCAAATCTGCTCTCAGATATGTGGAAAGTAGAACGGTTTTTGAGATATAGCTAAATTTTTAATTTTAGTGTTTTGAAAAAGGTAGGTCTACTAAAACGCCATTTTCTCTGGTTTTAGTCAACCGATATGTATAAACTGGAACAAAAATTAAAGATAATAAAATTATTTCTTAAAAAAAACGACAGTTGTTTAAAATCCAATCATAAATGACGAAGTTATAGCACTTCAAAGTTGGATTTTTGAAAAAATTTTGATAATTTTTAATTTTTTGCTGCCTTTCATTAAGTTTTTTTCAATCTTACCATAAAAATTGCTCAGGTCTCAGATATTGACAGGATGGGGTAATCTCTTACGAACATTTTTTGCCCTTGGTCATCAAAATCGGATGAAAAATAAACGCTATATTCACAATTAAGTAAACATACCTCTTCTTGAGAGTATTATTAATTGTTGTTTTGCATGCTCTCCGACCCGTAACTCTGCGCTTTTTGTTTAATAAGTCACATAGGAGTATCTTAACAAAACAAAGTCACATCAGAGAGCAATTTAAGATACTGCCATTTAAAAAATTCCTCTCTGACATTGAAATGTAACCAAAATATCGAGTTTTTGCTAGTTTTTCAGTATAAAAATCACATCTTAGTCACAAATAAGAATAAACGTTGAGCATTAGGAGTTTTTATTGCAGTTCAAGGTTGGATAAAAGTACTCAAATGATGTAGACCGCTTTTGTTTTTTGTGCAGACTGTGTGTTTCTCGCAACAAGAACCAGCAATAGTCTAGTTTCTTGCCAAAATATAAAGAAAAAATATTTTGCAATTGCTCCGAAAAAATTCTCTGCCTCGCGAATGAAAATCCTCCACAAATAAAGCAAAACTTGCTTGGATCATTTTTGCAGTGAAATGTTCGCTTTGAGCAACTCATGTTGAAGTTCGTAAAATTTTGGATAAAAAAGAGTGGGCGTCGTAGAACACCCGATACGAACGAAGCTCTTTACGATGGATAGTCACTGTTTTAGTCACTGATTTAGTCACTGTTTTAGTCACTGTTTTAGTCACTGTTTTGGTCACTGTTTTAGTCACTGTTTTGGTCACTGTTTTGTCACTGTTTTGCCGTTGTCCTGTTTGTCTGTTTGTCCTGTTTTTGCATGCAAAACAACAATTAATAATACTCTCAAGAAGAGGTATGTTTACTTAATTGTGAATATAGCGTTTATTTTTCATCCGATTTTGATGACCAAGGGCAAAAAATGTTCGTAAGAGATTACCCCATCCTGTCAATATCTGAGACCTGAGCAATTGTTATGGTAAGATTGAAAAAAAACTTAATGAAAGGCAGCAAAAAATTAAAAATTATCAAAATTTTTTCAAAAATCCAACTTTGAAGTGCTATAACTTCGTCATTTATGATTGGATTTTAAACAACTGTGGTTTGTTTTAGAAATAATTTTATTATCTTTAATTTTTGTTTCAGTTTATACATATCGGTTGACTAAAACCAGAGAAAATGGCATTTTAGTAGACCTACCTTTTTTCAAAACACTAAAATTGAAAATTTAGCGATATCTCAAAAACCGTTCTACTTTTGACATATCTGAGAGCAGATTTGAATTCAGCGTGAAATTTTACATAAGGATCAATTGCTAAAAGTGCCGGATACAAAAACTTTTGAAATTTTGTGACATAGTGTTGAAGTTTTACTGAAATGCATACTAATGATTTGTACCAAGCTCAAATATTATTTTAATAGGCTCTGAATTTCCATGAAGTATATAAAAATCTCGTGTCATGATGTTTGAGTTTACACTCCTCCCTAATGCTCCACTGAATTTATGAATTTTTGTGTTTTTAGTTGGTAGGTAGTATAAATTCTTATTGAAATTAACTCAAATTTGCAAAATTTCATTGAGTTTATATTATCGTGAATATTTAATCAGTGTTTAAATTGCTTTACTCATAGCATAGCTTTACTCATAGCAGCAAAAGTTGTAAAATTCTGATTAACTGAGCAACACGTTTTCTTAAATTTGAAAACGCTGCTGCTGTATAGACTTCTGATTTGAAAATATCAAAAAATCGAAAATTGTAACTTAATAAATGAAATCAGCAGTCGGCGCCTTGAAACTTTCATTTAATTGTCTGCACGACTTTTTCGAATTATTGTAAGCCAGGCATACTAAACAAGGTAAGCTCACCCGCTCTCCTCAGAACTCCAGTAATTTGTTGTCAAAGGGAGGCGAGAGAGTAATATATTTCAATACTAAAGCCTATTAAGCTACTAAGTAAAACACAAAAAATTAGTCCGCGGAGATGCTTTGCTTACAGCAGTTGCTTACTGCATGGAGCAAAGAATATTAGAGAAAAGGTTGCTCAGTCGACACCGCTTCTGTCAGAAAATCAGGTGTTCGCTCTCATTTACGCTCTCTAGATACTTTTGGTCAGCTGTTCGCTCTCTCTGGATACATTTGGGTTATGGTCGTCGTATGGTCACTTTGAAGTATCTTTTGGGCACTATCATTGTGACAGCACCAGCAAAAATTAAGAGGCAGCGCAAACGTTCTCTCTAATTCTAATTGCTCAGTACTGACTGAGGAAATTTATCAAGTTGTCAAAAGAGAGAGAGAGTGTGTGAGCCTACCTTGTTTATTGCGTCTATAAAAACAGTCGATGACAACTTCAACAGTCGACACTCATTTGAAAATAATTCACAAATTTTCTACGTGACTTACGTTAAAGTAGTACACTTTTACCAAATAGGTAACCCCATGACCGAAAATTCTGCAAATTATAAAATTCGTTAACTTGGCACAGCTGTACATTTTAATAGTTCAACTTTGAAAAAACCAGCATTAGTTATACTAGTGTTGTCACAGTAATAAATTTAAGAGTATACATTTTTTGTCTGGAAATACTAATTTCTGAAGTAAATAGCGGTTCTTCGACCATGAAGAACCTTCAAATCTTATGTGCAAGAAAATGTTTCTAAAGAAATTTAACGTCCGTGGTCGTAACTTCATGTTCAACTTTGAATACCCCCCATTGGTTATCATGGTTTATTACTGAGGTTAGGTATGCTTCATATTGTTTTTGTACCATTTTTGGTAAGGAAGATTTCTGAAGTATTTAGCGGTTCTTTGACCAGGATAACCTTCAACTTAGACTCGAGCTCTTGCATTGTATCTGGGATCATTTGGTTTGATTTTTAATATTTTGATTCTCCTTGGCCTTTCGAGATATAATAATTTTTTAGTAACAGTCTGTCTACAAGGTCGATATTTCATATGCTATTCATGTTTATGAGGTTTTCCTATATGCAATGATATTCTCCGACGCACTATTTGAAATCCGTGGTTGGAACTTCATGTTCAACTTTGAACATTCACCTTAGGTCATCCGCGGTATTTAATCTCGGTTTAGTTTTGTCACAGTCATACAACTATAAATAAACATTTTTGTCCGAAAAATCAATTTCAAGTATTTAGCGGTTCTTTGACCATGGACAATCATTAAGGTAAAATTTCGCTCATGCTTTGCCACCTGGAATGATTTGAATTTTACTATTTTTGACTCTTCTTGCTCTTTTCGCGATTTATTTATTCTTTAGTTACGGTGTCTTGATAAATATCTTTGTTTATAGAGACCTACCCTCTTTAGATTTACGCGAGATTTCTCATCTGCTAAACCATACCAGATTGTTACCTAACAGATAAATATAGGTCAATTTTTTAAATACAACAGGGATATATAATATAAGTGTTGGGGCCTTAAAATTTTTAGACCAGGCCGAAGTCAATCAAATGAAAAACTTTCAAAGCACTGATTTTCGACATAGTCATTGACTATTTGCTTCGACTTACAAAAATTCAAAAAGTCGCAGTCAATCAAATGAAAAAATTTAGAAATGCTAATCTGATTTTCGTTTTTTTTTTATTTGTGTTTGGCCTACTATTGATTTTTTCAAATCAGATGTTAAGCAGCAGTCAAAAAATTAAACTTTTCGAAGTTTTTAAATTCTGATTAATTAGATAGCACTTTTTATTGTGAGGTTCATTTCTTCGTTCTGTGTTGAGCTGCTGGAACAGGTATTATACAAATAAAATGTTAAAGTTTGTTTCAATTTACGTAAATTTTTCCTGAATTTGCGAAGTAGCGTTCTGAGACCTGCTCGTACCCCGGACTTAATCCCGCAGCATAGGGTCCTGCTCTGAATAGTTGAGAATTTTTACGTTCAAAATTGCTCAAAAATAGCGTTGCAAAGGAGGTGTTAACTGGGTGAAATTTATTGGCAAAAATTGATGTTCGTTAATCGATGTTTCCGATGTTTGAAAAACATCAATGTTTTCGATGTTTTGAAAATAGCATCGATTTAAAACATCGATGCTGATGTTTTTGAAATACATCATTATCTAAAAAAATACTATCATAAATAGATATCGTTTCTTAAGGCTTCTTCGGCGTTTTTCGAAAATCAAAATGAATATTAATATACTTTTATAGGTAAACCTTCCAATACGGTAAAGGGTTGCCTTCTTCAGCTGCATTTAGTTCTTCGCTTCCAATTTGGTCATTATTAAAATTTCTAATTAAAAATTCGTTTTATTTTGACTTTTTTTTCATTTTTGAATAAGTACGACGGTCATATATCAGTGGCCGGCAAAACACACATGCTCATTTTTACATTGCATGTGTGTGTTTAGACACGATAGAGCGGTCTCATTTAACTCTTGTTTGTTATCGCAAAGAGGTGTAACGCTCGCTGCTACAGGGGTATAGACGTCGCTGCTTGTATACACAGAAAATAGAAACGTGCCGGATTCTGCCATATATTACAAATTTAAATAAATTCTTTTGCAATTTCCTCGCTTCCTCTGCAGAATATTTTAGATATGAAAGAAAAGTAAAAACATCGATGTTGGATAATAAACATCGGTACATCGCTTACAAACATCGATGTTTTGCCCAGCTCTAATGAGTTGTGTATGGCCAAGGCAAGCGCCAAATGTTCCTTTCTTTGTTATGTATTGATATGAAATGCCTTGATATTTGTTATGAATCAATACCGAAAACTGGTTACATCGTAAAGGGAAAACCATGAAAGCTTCACATGCTTCACGAGTAGAACGAACTATGTTCTTTGTTTAAGTTAGAGTAATGTTGTTTAATGTTTGCCAGTGGAACCAGGGGTATAATAAGAAAATCAAACAATTACGATGGGCAGCTTTTAACGCCCTTTTAAAATATATCTGTTCTCGACAACCGTTGTCAGGTTCAGAGTATATTAAAGTTATACTTGACCGACTTTCTGACTAAGAACAAAATTTATTGTAAACAAAAACCTTGCCACCAACACATTCAGCTGTTTAAACACTAAACACCTGAATTTGCTAAGCCAAAAACAATATTTCTAAACGGCTCCATCAAATGAAATATAAAACTTAAAAATCACTGGAAATTTAAATTAATTTATAGAGCCAGTGAATCATTTTCAATTGGTAATGCTTGCTATCAGTTACTTCGGTTACTTTTCCAACTTGTGATAAGAACAATAAGAAATAGAAGAGAGAGAGAAAAATAAAACAACTTCCTCAAACAATTAACTAAAATGGGCAAATTGTTCTCCGATAAGAATACATGGAAGGCAGCATCTTCCTCTGCGAGGTGCTCCTCCACTTATACTTAGTACGAACAGAATAAACAGCGATAAAGCAAACAGAAACCGAAACAGAAGGCAAATAAAATGTATTCACATTGCCTTATACTCTAAAATTTATGAATATTTCCGTAATATGCAAATTAAGCTAGCTGAGAATACTTGAATGGAGAATGATGACAGCTTTTTTCAAGGCAAAAAGTTAGGCCCTTGAAAAGAAGCTGGAAAAATGAGAAAAAAAGGTTCTTCAAATTGCTTGCTCAGACGAAAGATGACTATGATTTGTGATGAGTGGTTTCTGCCTTTCAGTATATTGAGTTGGGCATTCTAGTTCAATTGGTAAATTCAATTCAGTAGTTCATTTCTTTAAGTTTTTAAACATTTAAGGGGGTATTCCCACCATCAACCCACTTTTCAATTTTTATTTTTTTTTTTTTTTTTTGAATTTTTTATAAATTAAAAAAAACAAAAAAAATTTTTTTAAAAATAAAAAATTTTTAAAAAGATATAGCCTTTTTGGTCGACCAATGTCTTCGATAAAATAAGCAATTTTCAAATTAGTTAAATCTTTAAACGCATTTATATCGAAACCACGTTTTTCGAACTGGCGGCCATAAAAGGTCCATAAAACAGCCTCGACATGAAGAATACCCCCTTAAGTCGTGAGCCGATTTGGCTCCTATGATGCCGCATTCTGACATTTCTTCGGTTCATTCCATCTAGTTCGAATGTGAGTCTAACAAAAGAGAAACTAACTAAAGGGTGATTTTTTAGCAACTTTCTTTTTGGCTACGCTTTTTTTGGCAGATCAGCTGTTTTCGTGCCACATGTTCCCGTCAAACATGTTGTTTGGTCTATAATTTAACCATGAATCATGCTCGGTGGAGGAAGTGAATCGTGCCCTTATCGGCCAGTGTTGTTAAAGACCGTGAACTATCGATTCGGCGCCGTTCGCAGCAATTGGGCCTCTGGTACTACACTACGTAGAAACTTTTCGGGAGAAATTTTGGTATAAAACCTTTTACGACCTACCACAACTGCTAAATTTTGATGCATGGGCGCTGGCAAAGTGGGATGAAGATCCACTTTTTTTTATCGGAAAATTGTGTTCAGCGACGAAGCTCATTTCTGCTTGAATGTATACGTGAACAAACAAAATTGCTGTGTTTGGAGTGAAGAGCAGCCAGAAGAATTGCAAGAACTGTCAATGCATCCAGAAAAATGCACTGTTCGTTGTGGATTATGGGCCGGTGGCATCATTGGACCATACTTTTTAAAGATGACGAAGGCAGGAACGTTACTGTGAACTTTTTTTTGCCCAAAATGAAAGAGCTGGACTTGTCTGACATGTGGTTTCAACAAGACGGTGCCACTTGCCACACAGCACGCGAAACAATGGCCCAGTTGAAAGGCGAGTGAGGTGAACTGTTTATTTTACGTCCGGGATCGGTCAATTGGCCGCCTAGATTGTGCAATATAACTCCTTTAGACTATTTTTTGGTGGGGCTACGTTAAGGCTCATGTCTCTAGCGAAAATACCGCAACAGTTGAAGCAATGGAATCCAAAATAGAAGAATTTAGTCGAAACATGCCGGCCGATATTTTGGAGAGAAAATGCCAAATGTGGTGAGTCTCAGCCGCCGGCAACATTTACATGAAACATAAGTTATATAGATCGTTCCATCGACTCAAATAAAAATTTCATACAACCATCTTTACCAGTCTTGTAAGTTAATGCGATTAATAAGAAAGCGAGAGCAGATAGGTCGTCTCTGGGTAGGTCAGAAACAAAAGAAATGGAAGACGGAACTCTACTCTTTGTTGTTCTGACAGATTCTGCGGAAGCTTCAAAGATCTGTTGAGCACCTACTTCGCATATTCTGGGCCTGAAATTCGCAACTCAGTCCTTGCCATTAGCGAATTCATTTCAGATTAGGAGTTGTAAAAAATCTGGTCAGACTTGGATTTTGTTTATTATTTGTTGCTGGGAAAATAGCGCACCGCGACCAAACCTTACAACTTTACAACTCTCTTAGCAGCCCTTTTTCCTTAACAAAGGTCAGGATTTTCGTGGGTATTGATATTGTTTGTCCTCTTGGAAGCAAGGAGTCCTCTTTGGAGCGTTTGTCCCTGGTAGGAGGTGGCCTTTGTCCTCCAAAAGAGATGGGCCGCGTTCCCGTTGGGGGGAGGAGATGGTCGTTCCCAAATTCTTCCCTACCCCATGAGATCCCGTGGTCTCTAAGGAAGCCTGAACGCTCCCGGTCCATTTGCCACTCCTCAAACTGTTTTACAACAGCGGTTTCAAGGATATCCAGCTTATGAAGATCCTTTTCTTGAGGCTTCCCGATGGTCGACCACCGGCCAAGGCCCACCAGTGGCAAAGCTACTTAGAACAGGCGGTCGCCACTTGCCTGAGCCCACCGCTTAAGACTGGACTATTTCTTACCTGGGCTTCCAGCTAGGCTGACTCACGGCGCGCTCCGAATTACACCTTAGTCCGGGCCATGGTAAGATGTGTGGAATGGAAAGGGGAAGGTGTTGTGTGAGGCTACTTATAGTGAGGCGGTAACACAAGAGCCACGTAGGTGCACTGCAGCGTGACACCCTCTAACTGTCAGGGACTACTTATTTGTGGTTTAAATCCACTTATTCGCAGCTAACCTCCTTAGGAAGGCCGTTCGCTACCCGCAAACTGCCACATCCCACAAGTTTTTCGGGATTCGCACATAATTTTCTTGTTTTCTCCCCATATTTCATTATTTTTCTTCTTCTTTTTAGGGTTACACATCGTTTTGGAATGATTGCATATCAAGCGGCTTACGTGGTTGTATTCTCATCGAATTGGGCCTCCGTGGTCGTGTAATGATTGAAAAATCTGGCATGCGACGACGTGGCTTGTGTACAAGGTAAAAGTTGAAAAATAAATTTAATTAATTTTGAATTTATTAAACCAATTTCCCAATTCACAGGAAACTAATACTGAAATCGGATCAACAAACGGGCGACGTTCTATTGGATGAGGCATTAAAACACATTAAGGAAACAGATCCCCCAGAAACAGTTCAAAGTTGGATTGAATATCTGAGTGGTAAAAATTGAATTTAATCTGTCAAATCGAAAGCATTAAACCAAATCTCGATCCAGGTGAAACTTGGAATCCATTAAAATTACGCTACCAGCTGAAAAATGTACGCGAACGTCTGGCCAAGAATCTGGTGGAGAAAGGTGTGCTCACAACGGAAAAGCAAAACTTTTTGCTATTTGATATGACAACACATCCGCTAAGCGATAATGTGGTCAAGTGTCGTTTGGTTAAAAAGGTATGTAGTGGGTTTTTGACATGAATGTGGGTATCATTCACAGAATTATGATTATTTGTACAATGCAGCAGCTCAATTTGAAAGATGGCTTTATAATTCCACCCAACAACATACCTCATCTCCTTTGGTTAGAGCTGGTTTGTTCCATGCAAGCATTCGGTGCTCCCGGAAAATAGGAGATTTTGCGCAAAAGTGGATGACATCCTCCCGTTCTCCAAGGTTACAGAGACTGCATATCTCAGTTGTGTTATGCCTGTGTGGGGAGTAGTTCAGGCTTATCATCTACGTTCTAGCTGAGCTGGTCTGGGAAGTAGTTAAGCTTCTTGAGATTCAGGTTCAATTGTCTATAGCTGTACCGAGTTAGGCTTTGGCGTGCTGATATTTCAAAATTTGTTCGGGTTTTATTATACATTGCTAGGAGCAAGACTCTTTGCGCTGTGTTCCAACATGAAGGGCTGCTTATATCCAAGTCAATACTATACTCCTGCGATAGGTTTTCCCATACATGAATACATTGCGACTTGGTTTCTACCAGAAAGTTTGCCGCCATAAAGGGTAGTCGGTGCCGTGGTAGTGATAGGACTTTACTCACCTAACGAAAGTGCCGCATTAGTGTGTGCTCATATAGCTCCGATAGTCCTGTCTCCAAATGTATAGCGTATGTGGGAGTGTTCTGAGGAAGATAGAATGCTCTTTTTACAAAATACCTCAGAAGTTTTTCAACTTCTTCAAATTTGGTGTAACCCCAGACTTCCGCTCCGTAGCACTTTATTGAAAAGCAAAGGGCTAAGCAAACACCCTTGCTCAACTCCAAGATTCGTACAAACCACTGAGACAGAGTACTTCCATCCCACACTGTCGCTTTATTGTCAGAATCGGGGTGCCACAGAAATCTCTTGGATTTTGCCGACGGTTGGTTTGTGAAATCCACAAAAAATGCCACAGAACTTCGAGAGATTTCATTTTCTTATTAGAAAATCTATTTAGAACACCAGTTGTTCCAGTTGAAGTTCCGTCTCTAAAAACAGGGCTGAATCTCTCGCCAAAAAATTTCCCTTCTTTCCCGTCCTTCCAGAAAAGCCTTCGCCACTGTTGTGAGTACGAACAAACAGTCTACAGTAGAGTACCCTTTGCGAAAGCCTGCTTGATTTTCGCAAAGCAGTTCATTTGTCTCTGCAAATGAGCTTAGCCTCGATAGTAGGATCGATGTCAGCGTTTTCGCAATAGTGTTCAGAAACGATATTCCTCTATAATTCTCCGCATCTGTGGGGTCTCCTTTTTCCAAATTAGGTATATAACATTCTTCTGAAAGCTTTTTGGTGCTTCTCCCGTATTGTAAATGTGGTTGTAGGTCTTCAGTAGGGTTTCGAGGAAGTTGTCTAAGGCATTCATGATGAATTCCACGGGAACACGATCTTCTCCAGGTCTCTTTTTTTTTTTTTTCGCCTGGTAAGAGTTTAATGACCTGTAATCCGGGTTCTCAGTTAGGTCAAACCTAAATATTTCTCAAGCGCTACACACACTTACGAGACATGTAGGACCATACGCAGTCTTGGATAAAAACTGATAGATGTCAACAAGATCAAAGACGTCCATTAGAAAGTGAGAGCCGTTATGTTTCTGGCATCGTCGATTCAGGTCAAGGTAGAATAAGAAAAATAAGAAACGGATTCCTTAGGTTACTCCTTCTGGCAACTGTGAAAAAGTGAATTTCTACATTCTACACTACAAACTACAGGTTATGGATCCAACTGACTTAGCCGTAGACTGACCTGTCTGAGAAAATGCTAATTGTATTCTTTACCTTAAAAGACACTGAAGCGATCAGGGAGTTTACCTTAACAGATTTTTGGATCCAGAGGACAGAGATCAAACTCTTAGGTAGAGAACTAAAAGAAAAGTAAGGTGCTAAATTAATAAAGAGATGCAGAGAACTAATCTGGGACCAGAAGAGTATAGACCCCGATTGGGGGGGGATAAAAATTTTGTGAGGGCAATTGCTTTGTGATAGATCTGTGTTGAGATGAAGAAGTGTGTTCTGTAAAGGCTGGCACCAAATGGGTTATCAAGCGACGGCTGCTTGTAGGGGCACAGGTAGACAGAGGTCCAGATAGTAAGGATGGTCTCCACTACCCCGTTTTAAGGAACTGCTTGGTTAATATGGTGCAGTTTCTTCTTGTAGGTGGTCTACGTAAGCCTTGGTATGGTCATTCAGTGATGCTGCGGTGGGCAGCGGTCTTTGACACTGAAGATTTCCCCTTTGCGTGTTGCTAATGACTGCTGCCCTATGCTTAATCGAACTTTGCTTTTCAATGTAACCAGCAGCGTCTCTAGCAATAGCATTGAGTGCCCTGTTTGCTTTCTCTCACTTTGCGTGCCCAGTTCTTCCGATTACCTCGCAAAGAATAAAAGGTTTGCAAACGTCACTTCCAATATTTTAGGTCAGGAGTGCCCAGAATGAGCTTACCTCCGCGTGACAACCAATACAAATGCACAAAAGATATATCAAGCAAGAACAACCACGAGAAATAGAAAGACAAACCCCAAATATGATGTTCTTGGTCCAGGTCTGCATTCGCCAACAAGAAAACATTAACTCGGAAAGAAAAGAGGAGAGCCCGCATACAAACTTGTTGTTGTTTTATGTAGGCTTATGGCGCGCGCGAAAGGTATACGCTCCATTGATTGCATTGATTTTAATCTCTCATACGGAGATAAGCTCTTTAGATAAGCTCGCTGATTTCTTTGCTCTTCTGTTCAATGAGGAGTTTGTAGAGAATTATGTCAAGAGTGTCAAATGGAGTCGTTTTCGGTGAAATTTGAGAAATTTTCGCCGTTGTACTGTTCTTGAAGAGATGATTGAATGCCTCACAGAAATTGATTTTTAAAGGCGAGTGAATTTGGCTCTTGGTGAAAGAAGTAAACTTTGGAAAATCAAGAGGCTCTTAAGGCACTTGACTCATGCACAAATATAGCTAAAACGCTTACTGAATGTCTAGCCCTGAAAAATTTCCCACCCTTAAATTTCAACTAAGAGGGTGACTGGGCGGTACATAGACGGAATTTCGGAGGCCAACATGGTACCTCAAGCTGCCCAATGCCCAAGCTCAACGTCTAGCTACTTTTCGGTGAAAATATACAGACTTCTGAGGAAGGCAATATAGAACAAAATGTCTTGAGGAAGGAAAAACGGCGGATTGGTGTGATCGTTTAAAACGTCCAAAACTTTTCTTAGTTTTGTAAGGGCTCTGATTTTACTATGTTTTCTGTAGAAGTTGAGATATAAAAAAAAGAGAAGGGTACAACACCTCGTGTCTCGTTTGAGTAGAATGAGACTTGGATCTGGACCACCTCCATCCAGGTCTACTTAATTTATCTGTAAGGAACCTCCGGGGTTTAATAGAATATATTTGATTCGGTTTCATGCAACCTAAGCAGGATAGTGACTTGTAGCTGTCAGTTACAGTTTTTGAGGTGTAATTTTGAGAATAGAAGAGAATCTTGAAATTTCTGTACGTATCTTAGTTGCATGTTATACGTTAAGATTCTCTGCATTCTGTTGACTTGTTCTTCATCCGCCTCCAATGGTAGGCCAGTGCATCTTGGTATTTCGTTTTTTCAGAAAATCATTTCTTCAGGTGGGTTTTCTAATTTCTTAGGTGACTTTAACCTTCTCCGAATTCTCCTGATTTGATTATCATCAACCTCCAATTGTCAGCCAGTGCATCTTTAACCTCAAAATGTCCAAAAAGAGAATCTCCCTCCGCATACTTTCTGCACTTTTCGAAAATTGAGTAAACACTTTTCAAAATACTTTTTTCTTTTCATCTATTTTCAGATTCAAGATTCTGTTTTATCCAAATGGGTGAACGATCCACAGCGTATGGATAAACGTATGCTGGCGCTGATATTTTTGGCGCATGCCAGTGATGTCATTGAGAATGCGTTTGCGCCGCTTAACGATGATGACTACGAGGTGGCCATGAAACGTGTTAGGGAGCTGCTCGATCTCGATTTTGAAACGGAAGCGGCCAAGCCGAATGCAAATGAGATACTTTGGGCTGTGTTTATGGCCTTTACGAAATAGATGGCCGTTTGCGGTGGCTTCTCCCGGCACCTCTCTACAACACACACAACAACACACACCCAGACACACAATTCCATGTTTTCAACAGTTTCTTCAGTTTAAGCAGCCATATAGCCACCACCATCTATCTATATGTATTCATATATAAAGCTGCAAACCGTGTCAATCAACCACTTAATTTGTTCCTTTGGGTTTTCTTTTGCACTTCAAAATACAATTTTTTCCAAAAACTTATTCAAATATAACGAAATGCTAGCTAATAGTTACATCTTATTTAACCAATCAGTTTGTGTTCCATCTGAAAGTATATGCAAATAACGAAAGCAATATTTGCAGAAATCAAAATTCACATTTTGTGTACCACATTGGGGGATTCCCCCCAATGTTTTTTGTAATTATAAATTAAACACTAATCTTAAGTGTGAAAAAACAACAGCAACAAGAACTACACCAACTCCGTTTAAAGCCTGTTAATGTGTGCAATGTCGTTTGTCAAATTTACTATTTTATTTTAACTATATTCCAATTTATCAGTTATATGATTGTGATCCACACATAAGCCAGCGCACCCAACGCAGACAGACAGGCAGAACAGACATTCAAAATGAAAAAAAAAAAAAAAAAAAGAGAAAATAAAAACTTAGGCAATGTTTTTTTAAAATTGTTATTAAATTTCGGGAACATTGAAATTGAGAAAACATTTTTCTAAATGCGTGCAAAAACACACAAAAGGAAACAACAAAAAAAAAATAAGAAATTTATGTAAATGTAAAATGTGCACGTCAAATAATAATAATTCTTAGATATTTAATGGCCTAATAAAATATAATACAATATATACATACATATATACCTTATACTCTGGTCTGTTTAATTCAGGGGAATTAAGTTGGGGGCAAAAGCCTCAATCGTTTCACAAATTTTTATGGAACTAATTTCAGCGTGTGTATGCTTAAATTTTTACGGCCTGTGATGTAGTTTGGCAGCCAGCGCTTTAGGGTGTTCGGTAGTGCTGTTCTCTTTACGTCCTGAAACAGCTTTGCTTGGCTAACCGTATCGAAGACAGAGGTTAAGGAAGGCACACTAGGGCGACTCGGCTAACGCTTATGGGAACAGTTGTCTTACATATCTGCAAATGACCGAAACGTTCGTTTTTGTTGTATAAAAAAAAAAAAATAATGAACCTGCAATTGACATAATGGATACGAATGCACCTAATTCATAATTCACAGAAAAACAAAATTGGCTCCACGTCGCACGTAAAAAACGTCAATCCATAAAGAAACGTATTTCGGCCTGCTACATTGCACACCTTAACTATAGAATGCAGGAAGCTACACGTGGCGTGCAGAATAGATACATGCCTCGTGTTGAAATGAAAAATGTAAACGCCGCATGTAGAAATTTATTGGGTTGCCCAAAAAGTAATTGCGGATTTTTTAAAAAGAAAGTAAAATCATTTTTAATCAAACTTAGAATGAACTTTAATCAAATATATAATTTCCATTTTGTTCGATAACCTTTTGCCATCTTCCCGGCAAATTTTTGTATTCCACGCTCATAGAACTTCTGGCCTTTATCTGCAAAAAACTGAACCAAGTGCGATTTTATAGCCTCATCATTGCCGAAAGTTTTACCATTTAAAGAGTTCTGCAAAGATCGAAATAAATGGTAGTCTGATGGTGCAAGGTCGGGGTATATGGTGGATGCATCAAAACTTACCAGCCAAGCTGCCCCAGTTTTTGCCAGGTCATCAAAGATGTGTGTGGTCTGGCGTTGTCATGATGGAAATGACACCTTTACGATGGGGGGGCTGCATTCAATTTGTCAGTTGTTGACAGTAAACATCCGAATTAATCGTTTGGTTCCTTGGAAGCAGCTCAAAATATACCACACCTTCCAATCCCACCAAACAGACAGCATAACCTTCTTTTGGTGGATATCAGCCTTTGAAGTGGTTTGAGCTCAATTATTGGACCATGATCGTTTTCGATTAACGTTGTGTAAACAATCCATTTTTCATCTCCAGTTATGATTCGCTTTAAAAATGGATCGAATTCATTGCGTTGGAGATGCATATCTGAAACGTTGATTCGGTTTGTTAAAATGAATTTCTTTCAAATCGTGTGGTACCCGATATCAAGCTTTTTCACCAGTCCAAGACTTTGTATGTGATAATGAACGGTTGATTTTGGTATATTTAACTTCTCTCCTATCTCACGCTCAGTTACATGACGATCCAATTCGATTAATGCTTTGATTTGGTCATCATAAAACTTCATTTGGCCGACCTGAACGTGGCTCATCTTTAAGTGAAAAATCTCCAGAACGGAATTTGCGAAACCAATTTTGACACTGTCTTTCTTTTAAGGCTTTATCACCATACACATCACGTAACTTTTTAGCAACTCTCTCTGCGCTTTTTGCCTTTACGGAAATAATAAAGTAAAATATGACGAAAATGCTCTTTTGTGGACTCCATATTAAAAAGGGCGTAATCAAACAAATGTAAACAAAATTACATGCACTTTTTTTCTAAAGCAAGCTAATAGTGACAGCTACTAACTGACAAAAGAAAGAATGCAATTACAGAGTCACAAGCAGTTAAAAAAATTATAAACGCCGACTATATGAAAAATCCATAATTACTTTTTGGGCAACCCAATATTTTCATTAAGCAAACTGCTTGTCTACGTGGAAAGTAGGGTTAATTTAGGAAATCTCAAGTTTTACAAGCAAGCAAATATTGATTTGGACCTTCAGGGTCTATTTACGAGACCTGATCACTCAGCTGAGTTTTTACCGTGTGACCCAATTTCAGTGTGCTGGTGTTGCCTGACTAACGATATACAGCTGTGAAAAAAATTTACCCCCAAACAAGCAAATTTTAAATAGTTGCCCAACTCACATTTTTAACATTAAGGAAACTTAGAGCACATTGTTAGAGAGGGAATACGCTTACAAATCTGGGAATAAAAACAAAAAAACCTAATTTTTTGCCTTTTTAGAAATTAAATTTTGCCCAGAAGTTTGCAACGCATAGAAGGAATCATCTCCGACCACATAAAGTATATATATTCTTGATCAAACATGACGGAGCTGGAGCCGATTAAGCTTTGTCCGTCCGTCTGTTCTAGTTTCTACGCGAACTAGTCCCCCCAGTTTTGGGAGCTAACGAGGCTGAAACTTCCAAGTCTTTTCTTTTTACTGCACGCTGCTAATATGTCGGAACCGACCGGATCGGATAACCTACTTCTTGTAGCTGCCATACAAATGTTCGGTAGGAAAATGGATTTTAGTGAGGGAAAACGTTTTGCTCTCAATATAACTGCCTCGCAAAAACACGGTCATGGGAAATATGTAATTTTTCTAAGCTGATCTGCGAAGTTTGGTCGGAGTCGCTAACCGTTGAGACAAGCTATTATTTCAAGTGTATCAAAACTTCGGTACAGACGAAGTTAGCTTTGCCTTCTCGTTTAAGTTACTTAATGAACTTTGATTGTAATTGATAAAATTAGGCGAAAAAAAATAATACTCCTCAAAAAAAATTGAAAATTAAAAAAGGCCTATATTAAGGGATTTTTTGTTAACAATTTAGAACTATTAATACTAAATCTATATTTATCGTTTAATATTTAGTGCAGTGTCCTTTATTATAATAACAATAACAATCTGGCATGAAAATAGCTAAGTCCTCGTTTAAGGGAATTTTGGAACAGGACTCTTTAATTTCTTCCCATAGTTATCCGATAGGTGAGGCGACTGGGCAGGCCACTTTAAAACGTTCTTACAGTTTGCCCTAAACCATTCCTTTGCTTTCTTTCTAGAGTGTTAGGGGTCATTGTCCTGTTGAATGACCCATACGAGATGCATTTCGTATTCTGCAAAGGGTAGTATTTCTGTCTCCATGATATTTACGTACACGTGCTGATCCATGATGGTTTAATCCAATGTATTGGACCTTCTCCATAGTAGGAAAAGCAAGACCATACCATTTTACTATATCCTCCATGCTTAATGGTTTTTGTGGTGTACTGGGGTTTGTGTTCCTTGGACGTCTAACGTATGATTGAGATCCCTTTCCACCAAACATAACCACTTTGGACTCATCTGACCATAGAATATTCCTCCATTGTTGGGATGTCCAATTTGCATGATCCCTGGCAAACTTCTTGCGCTTAGTTAAGTGTCGCGTTTAAAAGTAATACCTTTCTAGGGCCGCAGGCTTTGGGTTATGTTGCCTAAGATCTTTTAAGCTGGTCAGCAGACTTGAAGTGATCCTTCTTACTCTGACGAACCATTTTTGACACTAAAAAGGGTCATTGATCGTTTTCGTCCGCTTGTTTTAATCTTTTCTTCATAGTTTAAGGCGTTTTTAATCATTTTATTAAAGCATCCTACCAATTGACAAACTTCTCTGAAAGTTTTTCCGTCCAATATCAATTTTTGATAGGATCGCGCTTCTCCGCAGATTCAGAGCTTTCCACGTCCCATAGTAATGATTATTAATAACTTTTATGATAAAAACGATGAAATCTTAGTTAAAACTAATAAACACGTGCTTTCTACAAATGCAATTCCGCAAAATACATGGGGTTCACTAAAAAAAGGCTAATGGTGCTATTTTTTTCGGCATTTTTGGGGGCTTTTTTCTTAAAATCCCAAAAAAAATGTATGTAGACAGAAATTTGAAGAGCGGTAACACTCTTTTGTTTATGGGCAATACTAAACAATATAAAAATATTAAAATTAAAAAAAAATCGCAACAGTAAATCGCAAGTGTACATTTGATATCGAATTTTTGCTATCGGCTAAGTTTCTTTTGTATAGAAGCATCCTTCTTTTTATGCTAACGAGTAGTCAAACCGGAACCGGAACCGTGTATCGAAAAAGAACCGATTAAAACTCAGAACCGGTACCGGTGCCGATATTTTTAATTTGTTTGAATATTAGAGAACCGAAAAGAACCTTAGCATTGTACCGGTACAGTTTCAGTTCTGGGTTTTTTTTCGCAATTTGTAAATTGTAAACTGTAAATAAAATGAGAAAGGCAAAGCTAACTTCTTCTGTACCGAAGTTCTGATACATTTGAAAAAGCTTGTCTCAACGGTTGGCGACTTCGACCAAACTTCTCTGATAAGCTTAAAAACCTTCAATATTACCCATGACCATGTTTGAGAGCGGTAATATTGAGAACAAAACAGTTTTTCTCACTAAAACCCATTTTTCGAACGAACTTTTCTATGGCTACAGCTACAGAAGTAGTCGTCCGATCCCGTCGGTTCCGACATATTCGGGGGTGCCACAGAAATCTCTAGAAATTTTGACCGTTTTTTTTTGTAAATCTCTCGAAAAATTTGTTGGTGCCACATAACTTCTAGATTGTTCCAATTGATGTTCCATCTCTAAACAGGGCTGAATCTCTCGCCAAAAAATTTTCCCTTTATTTAGATGTGGGGTTAATTTATTGATTAACTGAAATTTTTTGATTGTGTTATATGTTTTAGATGTATTTTTAAATAACTAATTCAATTTTAAGTCGCATTCTCCACCAATATAATGCAAAATTTAAAAATTTGTTGGCGCCAGACACGAGTTATTAGTTTCCATCCCTTAATCCGCTAGCTATCATGTAGATACTTCGACAAAGAGCGCTAGTGAGAAAGGCTTCGCCAAATCTCCTAACAAAACTATGAAGTTTGAAACCAACCAAAGAATTGGAATTGGGTTGGGGAAATTGGTGTGGTTTGTGTCACGCAACTTATCTTCAGCTTCAAGGTTAGGTACCATTGAACGAAGCAAAAGACCAACGGTTAAACCTCAATCGACTCAGCTCGTCATGCTGATCAAAAATATATATCCTTTATGTGGTCGGAGATGATTCCTTCTATACGTTAAAACTTTTGTACAAAATTTTTATTCAATTTTCAAGTGTATAAAGGATGATTCTCGTAAGGAGGAAGAGGAAGAAGGTGAATAGAAAGGGTGGGGGGGGGAGTAGGGAAAAGTGGTGAGCGGGTGAAGAGGGAGGTGCAAAAAACGGGAAAATCCAAGTCAAAACGTGTAGATTTTGTATATTTTTTTTCACTGTGAAGAGATTTCAAACATCAAAAATTTCATGTGCGCTACTGATAACTTTAATACCAACAAAAGCATCGAAAAGCCTGGATTCGTAAAGCCTTATTCTAAGACTGAATATTGTCTGAAATTCATTGGTACTAAACAGTCTGAGGAGGAAGATTGATTAACAATTAAAAGAACTTTTCTAGCTTATTTTAAAGGTTAATCTAGCTTGTTTAGGCCCTGAACAGTTGGCATAACTGCTGGGAAGGCGTTTGTGTCCTTTTTATTGCAATGTGTAGCGAGAGCGGAGCGTCAGTAAGAGAGTAATTTTGTTGGATTCGAATCTCACGACTTACTTTCTCAACCCTTTCCCCTTGAAGAAAAGAAATTCAATTGGCAACCACTTTTAAGTATTTACTAAAAGAGTTCTATATTCTTTTTTCAATTTTTTATTTCTTTAATAACTGTTTTTGTGTTGTTTTTTTTTGTTTTCAATTTGTATAGGAGGTTGGGGGTATGGGGGGGCGATAGTAGGGGCATATACCATAGAAATAGAATAATTCTCAGTTGGAACATTTATGTTTATGTAAATAATGTATAAATATAATCAATTGAATTACACAAAAAACAAATAGAAAAGCAGGAAAAAAAACTCGGAATTTTAAACTGTTTTCTAAACATTTTTAATTACATTAAAAATATTGAAATTGCAAATTTTCTAAAAATGTTTTTTTAGTATGTGGAAACTTTTCAATAAAATTAATGGAAGATTTGATACGCTCGAAATGATTGCAATTAATTCGTATATGTTTAATGTTTTGTTGTTGTTGTTGTTTATATTTAGTTGAAGTTCTCTAATCTTCACTTGCCCAGGCGACTGCGCATGGAGGACATGCGACGCATACGTGCCCTATTCTGTGAGTAGCTGCTGGCCCAGTGGCACTGCTCCGAGGGCATTTTGTATGTATAGCCTACGTGCTAACTGAGCAGATCTTTGATCTCCTTGTGCATGTGACACAGGAAATCCACATAGCTGGCCGAGCCATCGGTGCCACGATCTTCAATGAGGAAATGCCGGAAGACGCTCTCCAGTTTGTCGTTCTGACGCACGCAGGTGACCTTTGGGTAAAACCAACAATAAGTATATGAAAATCTTTTTATTAACTCAATCAACTTACCCTCATGTAACGTGTGCGCTCTTCCTGCATTTGCCCTAAGATGTCATTAATGCGTCTGGCCAGCGGAGTGTCTGCTGTAATGGCAAATCTTTCCGCATTCACCTGCTGTGTGCACTGTACTCCAAACAAAGATTGCACAAAACTCTGGGACAGTGACTGACCCAACCAAATGAACAAATGTACACCATTCTCTAAAATATAAGCCCCATCCTCTGTAATCTTTTCATGCGTACAACGCACTGGTGTGGGCAATTCCGTGTCCTCTGGCTCGGTGTTATGTATGGGAATGAAACGTGGATACAGATAATTCACAGACATATTCAAATCCATGGACAACACAAATTGTATAACATAAGAGCGATCATCCAGCGTCATATCCGAGCCACCGGAGATGGCGTCATTCTTTAGCAAACACGAGGCATACAGGGGCAACAGCTTTAGGCACTCGGGTAGAATCAGCTGTCCGGCAGATGTGGGCGAAGTGCAATGCTTGCGATAGCAGGCCAAAATTTGAGCCGAACGATGTATCAGATTGTCCTTGACCTGTTTGGGTGTGTGTTCCATCAGTTTGAAGCAGGCCTGTTTGGCAAAGAACAACATCATGGCGTCCAGATCGCAACTCTTGAATACATCGGCTATTATGGTGGTGGCACGCAGAGCCAAATTGAGTATACGCAGGCGACGCTGGCCACTGCACGAGGTGTAGAGCAAGGCCACCTGCATGTAGATATTCTCTTCGGGTGGCAATTTGTCATCGTGTTTGATTTCAATGCTGATCGATTTGGTGGCATCTGAAAAGGGGAAAGGAAATTTATATAAAAAAAAATAATGGAGGAAGCTAACTTCGGCTCGACCGAAGTTTATATACCCTTGGAGCATGATATATGCCTGCCAGTTTGTTATATGGAAGCTTTACGGTATATTCATCCGATATGAATCTAACTTTCCAAAAGGTCAAGCATGGACTGGCTGAAGGTCGCAAATGAGATTAGATGAAAAACCTTTCAAATGGGTACAAAGTTTCAAGTGACTGATTTCAGAGTGTACTTTCAACAGCTACTAAACCCTCAGCAAGCCATCAGCATAATTAGCTATGTACCATCCCTAATTGAAGACATGGACTTGGACTCAAGGATAACGCCCAATGACATTATGATGATGTTGTCAAAAATGAAGTGCAATAAAGCCCCTGGACACGATCGCACACCGTACGAGTTTTTCAAGCACGCATCAGAAGAGTTCATTACACAACTGGCAAAGGCCTATGATGATTTGTTCAATCGAAGTCAGGCAGATTTGGATACAACATTCACAAAATCTATAATTTTCCCCATCTTCAAAAAAAGGAGACCCAAATCGCCCAGAAAATTACAGGGGAATCTCATTTATGAATTGTGCCGCAAAAATTCTTATGGGTATCATTAACCAGCGATTAACCAACTGGGTGGAACTACATAATAAAATGCAGGAGTATCAAGCTGGCTTCCGTAAAAACTATTCGACAATAGATAACATATACAACTTAGTATCCATTGTGGAGTTGAAGCGCGCAGAAAAAAAGAAAGTGTATGCTTTCTTTGTAGATTTTAAGGCGGCATTTGATCGAGTCCCCAGGAAAATGCTAATTTATAAATTATGGCGGCTTGGAGTGTCAACAAAGGTTGTTGAGTTCATTGAAAAAGTTTACGCGCAAACCGAAAGTGCAGTATGGGATGGTGAAGACCTATCAGATTATTTTGAAACATTCAGTGGGGTAAAGCAAGGATGCCTGCTCTCTCCGCTATTGTTTGCACTGTATTTGGATGATTTACATGAACATTTGGAAGGAGGTCTTTACATTGACGACATAAATATTAGGCTATTAATGTATGCGGATGACATAGTTATACTCGCTGATGAAGTAGAAGTGTTGCAAAAGATGATTAATCGACTAGAGCAGTACTGTCAGCTGTGGGGAATGGAAGTCAATCTCTTGAAGTCAGACATAATGGTGTTTCGGAGAGGAGGACGACTGGCAAATAAAGAGCAGTGGACCTTTAACAATGACGCAGTTCGGATTGTATCGCAGTACAAGTATCTGGGAGTCACCTTTACACCACAACTAGCCTTCAAGCAGCATGTTATCAACAGAAATAAGGAAACCAAAGTAGCGATAAATTCTACGTGGAAAAATTTTGTTGCAAATGGCAGTGTCAGCCTCGCTGCAAAATGGAAATTGTACAATGCAGCTTGTAGAGGGATTCAAACTTACGGCGCCCAAGTGTGGGGAAACTCTTGCTTTGACGAGGTAGACTCTCTCAACCGATACTTCTGCAAAAAAATACTAAATCTACCAGATAGCACACCGACATACGTTCTAGCCATAGAGACAGGGATGGAAGATGGCCACATCTACACATATGCATTGCATTTAAAATATGTGACTAAAACATTATTTGACTACGCAAGCGACAGACTACCAAGTATCCTTTCGCGCAAAATTCGAGAAAGAGAGGTCTCGTGGTATAATACTCTGCTGAACAAAATGAACGAGTGCGGAATAGATTTAGAAGAAAATCAGACGAAACAGGCATGGGAACTAGAATGCGGAAATTTGCTGACTAAACTTAAAGAAAGAGGACTACAGGACTATGTGACTAAGGCAAGAAGTAGCGAACAACGTATATATAGGCTGCTTGACTACTCCAAAGGACCTACATATTGCAATGATTCATCCTCAAGAAGTAAGATAATGTGGATACTGAAAGCGAGAGGTGGCCTCATATGCCTGCAAGGCAGCACAAATCAACGTGTTACTACAAGGACTTGCACTTTGTGTAATATGAACGAGGTGGAAGACATGATGCATTTCCTAGGTCGGTGTCCGGCGATCAAAGAATTCCGATGGAGATATTTTAAAAAACTTATGCTAACAGAGGAAGAAGTGATAGGAATACTAAACGGACAGGGTGACGAAAATTGGGCTAAACTTAATAACTACTTAGAGACTGCAATTAGCTTTAGGAAACTTGTAATAAACGAATTCGTCTAGGTAATTTAGTATTTGTAATCTGTAATTTATTATAATACTCGTAAAAATATGTATAATTTTGTGTCCTAATTGTAAATGTCTGTAGTATTTCACGGTTCAAGGGGGACGATCGGATATCTCGTGACGAACGGGGAAGTCCGGTGTAGTACCTGAGAACGCAGTGACGTATTGCAGCATGCGAGGTGGGCTGACGGTTTTTTATAAACCATGCCCCAGAAGAAATTAATGTGTAAATGAAAAATGTGAAACCAAAAAAAATTTGAGTCAATAAAACTACTACTACTAGCCAAAAATGGGAGAATAGAAATTGGTCTGTACTCGTCTTCAGTTTTAGGGATTGGCAAGATTTTGGCTCTTTCCATAGTTCGGGAAAATATGAAGTGGTGAGGGCAGTGTTAAAAATATGAGTTATGTGGTCAAAAAGAAAAGAAACTAATTAAATTTTCGGGTTAAGATCATCGAGTCCAACTGCATTCGATAGCTTAAGTATGTTTGAAAGGCATAGAGAACTTATAAACTGGTTTGGAGGCGTTTGCATTGAAAACAAAAAAAAAGTTTTTCTCACTACAACTACTTTTTCGACCGATCGTTCCTATGGCAGCTATATGCTATAGTCATCTGATTTGGATCAAACTTAACAGAATTGTGTGGTAGCATATAATATTGATCAGTACCAAGTTTGGGAGCGATAGCATTGAAAACAAAAAAGTTTTTCATACTAAGACTTTTTTTCAGACCTATCTTTTGTATGGCAGCTATACTATATAGTTGTCCGATTTTCATAAATCTTGGTGGAATTATGTAAAAGCATAGAAAACTTATAAATACTGGGAGCGATAGCATAGAAAACAAAAAAGTTTTTCTCAATCCATCGTTCCTACAGCTATATGCTATAGTCATCCAAACAAATGTGCAGCGTATTTGTACCAAAAGACTTTGTGCAAAGTTTCGTTAAGATAGCTTTGAAACTGACGTAGGAGATAGCATAGAAACAGACGGACATGGCTATATCAACTCAGCTCATCACGCAATATACCCTCCCCAAGAATATAATAAAATTTCAATCGATTCCAACTCACCAATGCTGGCCAGCTCCACATCTGTGGTGTTGGACATATAGAAATGCCCAAAGAACTCTGTAGGACGTATGCCCGCCGAGGTGCGTACTCTCATTACCGCATCAAAGGCAATGGGTCTTGAGACATTCTTAATGATGTCCTCAATCAAACGTTTGCCATCGAATTCCGCCTGGAAATAGGTGTACTTGTACACCTCACCACCCGTAAGACGTGCCACCTGACCAATTGTGGCTATATCAATGTAAGCATTATTAAACACAAACAAATCAACTGAGCAACCCTGTTGCACACACTCCTGACCCAACTGATTGTACACCGTGGTCTGTGGCGTCAGAACAGTCTTCTCCTTATCCGTGCCCAGCAATTTGCGATCATCACGATTCTTTAGTTTGCCTGGGGCATCAGCTATGGGTAAAGTGGAATTGAAGACCAACAATTTGCCAGCCGCATTGGAGGCCTTTAAAGCCTCCAGGCCAGCCTGTATGGCTGGATATAGAATGGTTTCGGTTTCCTTGGTGTCGACAAACATGCGTGGTATTTCATCCATAAGAGCATCAATTACGGCAGCCGATTCTTCAGGATGGCAAAGGAAACCATCCAGTAGGGGCATAAACATTTCATGTACATCACCCACCACCATCATTTGAGGTTGGGCCAGATTACTTTTGATGTTGTAGAAGTGGACAGTGCTATTGTAGGTAATGAAACCCACACGAACTTGAGACTTGTCCTGACCCTGATCAACAGGCAGATGTTTGAGTATGTGCTTGATCTGAGAGCAGAGTAGATGAACCAAACCCGATTTGACGGTGTTGTAGGAGACATCAATGATGAAAATGAAGGCTGGCACTTCGGGTGGGATGTTGTTCTGCGAAAGAATGGAATTTAGTATGAATTTTATAAGAATTTCATAAGGCTGTACTTACTCTACAATAATCCTTGGTGGCCAAGAACTCATAGGTGCCCAATAGCAATTCGGGTCTTTCGTGCTTGTCCACTCTTTGACCTGTGTGGTCCAAATGCTGATAGTAATCCGGATGTACTGTAGATAGAGAAGGGAATTAAAATTGGATTCAACTCCTTTAGCTTTTCCACTCACCCTCTGTGGTTACTTTGCACATGAGACACTGGAACCTGCGTCCTGCATCCACAAATTGCATATTGGGTGACATGTAAGCCTTGCAGCGGTTACAGCGTATGGGTCCAATGTCACCGAAATTAACAATGGGCGGTTCCATTTCACCCTCGGCCACACGTGCCAAGGGCGAAATATTCAAGGTTAGGGGCAAAGCTGTGGTCTTTAACAAATCGCCTGTATTGGGGATGCAGTAGAGCGAGGATCTTAGATAACGGGGCGAAGAGTTGCCCTGATCGTGTACCACGAATTTGGTGGTGACCAAAGGTGGCAGCAGACCAGGTTGATTGGTCACAAAGGGTCCACCGCAGAGACGTTGATTCTCAATCATCACCTGTATGGGATTGGGCATTTGATCGGGATCCAAGCGACGTTGTTGAGGAGCCTGTTGATACATATTTCCGGCTCCGGGCATGGGAGGTTGCTGCTGGAATTATATATTAGGGAAGAGGGTTGAATTTGGGAGTTTCTTTAAACAGAAGGAAGACTTACATTAAAGCCCGGACGTCCTGGTTGTGCGGGATAGCCACCCGGCTGTGGGGGATAACCTGGTGCAGGCGGCTGTTGTCCTGGCTGTGGTGGATAGCCCGGCATGGGTGGCTGTTGTTGAGGAGGATAGCCCGGCATGGCTTGCTGTTGTTGTTGTTGTCCTGGCTGAGGTGGATAGCCCGGCATGGGTGGCTGTTGTTGCTGTTGTTGACCTGGCTGTGGTGGATACCCAGGTACTGGTTGAGGTGGATAACCAGGCTGTGAGGGTGGCGCTCCAAATTGTGTTGGTGGCGGTGCACCTGGATAGCCAGCTGGATAACCTGCAGCTGCTCCTGGTTGCTGTTGTGGTGGTGCAAATGTGGGCGGAGCGGCTCCAGTTGGCATCAAAGGTTGTTGTACAGGTCTCATAGTTGGAGCTCCAAAGGCAGCAGGATTTGGAGCTGGTTGGGCTGCTGAGGGTGGTCCATTAGCTCCTCCTGCTTGTACCTGACCCATTCCCGGCGGCGGTGCAGCTGCTTTTGGTGGCGGCATGTGTGGCAAACCCGCCAAATTGGCACTATTTAAGCTCATCTGATTCATGCCACTGGCCACACTTTGTGGTGTCAAAGTGCGAGGTGGTGGACCCCCTGCAGCTACCGATGTGGGTGGAAACATGGCAGGAGGTGCTCCAGGCATGCCAGCTGTTGGTCCATTTGCATAACCAGCTGGAGCTGGAGGAGCAGCAGCAGCCACATTATTGAAGGTATTGTTATTATTGAAAGCTGAGGGCGGTGGTGGAGCTCCTTGTTGGTTGGCTGCTGGCATTCCCATTGATCCACTGGTGGGCGGTAGGGGTGGCTGCATGGGCTTCAAAGGATTGCCAACTCCAGCTCCTGCACCACCTACTCCCACATTCAAACCGCTCATCGATGTGGCCAGCTAAGAAACATAGAAAATGATCATAGAGTAAGACTTCAGACATGGTTCTTTAATTTTAATTATTTTGTGCGTTATCTTTGTGCACAGCCTCCCAATCTACATGTTGACCTCTTTTTTTTCTCTACTGTTTAGAACATGGGAAGGCTTATCAAGCCCAGGGCTGGAGAGGAACAATGCACACAGAGAGTAATTTCCATAATAAAGTAAATAAATTAGATAATAAACGTTACGGATTAATCTGTATTACGGATAGAGTATTTGGCGATAAAAAATAATGAATTACAGGAATGTATGTTTGTTACTTAAAAAATTCTTTACTACTGAACCAATTTTGTTTTAGGAAATTTGTACACTTCATGTTTAAGTAAGGAGTCATATGGTTAGACTGTAAAACTCCAAGTACGTGAACCGGTTTGAAAAATATATTAAAACATGTATTTGAAGTCCTCAAGGAAGAAGTAGAGCGGTCCAAAATTTTCTTAATTCTATAGTTTGATTATGTAGTGTACGTGTTTAATTTTAACAGATACAAATTATATCCTATTGAAAATTTCCCTCAATTTTGATATGGTAAAGGGAAAAACATTATCATCTGAAGAAACAACAAAATCGCCAAACAAAAAAAAAAAAAAAAAAAAAAAAAAAAATAATCAAGAAATTAATACCAAATCGATGAAATAATAATCAAAAGATTTCTTCCGTGTAAAATCCGCTATAATTCGGGCTGGCTTACAAAAAATGCAAGAGCATCGCAAATAAGAGCTGACTTACAATTTACCCTTTACAAGCGTCGTGTACAACAATTTTTATCTGGAAGTAATCGGCTAATTTGGAAGATAACGAAGTCAAAACCAGTTTAAAGGAATCGCACAAAGTTGCAAGATTGGAGTTAGCGGCAGACACATGTCATGGACCGATCAATGAAAAAGGAATATTTTCAGACGAGAAAAAATTGAACCTTGACGGTCATGATGGTTTTAATTATTACTGCCAAGATTTGAAGAAGCCCAAATCCTTTTCTACTAAGCAGAACTTTGGGAGGAGGTTCGTTAATGATATGGGCTGGTTTTAGTTACTATGGAAGGACCCTCATATGTAAAGTGAATGGGCGTATGAACTCGGAAAGTATAAATCCTAAGAGAACATGTGGGGTAACTTGGCACGACGTGATATGCTGGTCATCGCAAATTCGAGTCGGTGGAAGAGCTCAGAATTGCTGTAGTCAATGAATGGGCCAAAATTCCTAGTTCAGAGTGCTTCAAAAGGTCATAGACTCAATGCCAAAACGAATTTTGAGGTGATTTCGAGGTCTGGAGAGCTGGACTCGTTATTAATCATCATTTTCTTCGACAATAGTAGCTACTTACTTCAATACTGGCATAACTTAGAATAATCCATTTTGAAAAAAACGAGTTTAAAGTTCTCAATGGGTTTATACAGAAAAAAATAATTCTTTTAGTTTCCGAGTTAATCTAGTAAAATATTATAAATTTTAAATGCTAATTATTAAAACTTCAAAATATGATAACTAAATGCCGAAGTATGTATGCGCAATATCGCCTGCAGGACGACTGAGTATGGCGCTCTAGAAAAAATTAACATGAAAAGCCTGGTAAAATAACGACATATCACGTGAAAGTAGAAATATACGTAAAAAATTTTTTAAATTCATTTTTCAAATTTCCATAAAACGTAAATTTTTTTTAATTGAATTTCGCAGAGTTTATATGGTCGGAAATGGGCATAATATAGAACGCCAAATCAGCTCCGAACCGGCTGATCAAATGAAAAGTAGTTCGAAACTATTTAAATTAAGTTGAGATAGAGTATTTAACGATAAAATGGAAATGGAATTTTCAACCGAACAGGCAATAAAAAAATTTTATTCTTTCAAAATAGACCTTATTGATCTTCAAAGCCCTATAATTGGTGCAAAGATTATTTTGGGAAACATTTTGTTTTCGAAATAATTGAAAAAAAACATGACATTCGCACGGGACAAATACATAAGTGGTTTTTCGCGGGCGACCATTCAAACGTCAATTTCATTAACGTGCATTGATTGATATCACATAAAACTAGATTTTTAGTCACAGTTTTCATTATATTACAAGTGGTTTCCTGGGACGCCGTACGGGACACAGTTTTGTCCATCATTATATTTATGTGGTTTTTGGTGAAGCGAAACTTAAAGTTATTTTTGTTTCCCCATTCTGTACCATAAGAAAGATTTTTAGATAGCGAAAGTACGGAAGTGCCCATACTCAACACGGTTTTGATTCGTTCCAACTAGTTTCCAAGCTGGTTTAATACGAATGCTAATTGATCAAATAATCATATAATTTTCTTAAAAGCTTATATTGATATTTTCATTAGATAGATGGATAGAGTTCTTGATTTTTAAATACGGCTAAGGAGCATAGCCTATCCGCTTTTGAAATCAAACTCACTGAGCGCATAGAAAGCTTGCATCCCAAAAGCTTAGTAAGGCGGAGCAGAGAGTGCCTTATCCGTTGTAAACCAGAATGCTTTTTTATTTCTGCTCTTCCGCTGGCAAATTATTATTTTCGAAGCATTTCATGGTTGCAAATAAGAGCTTCAAAAAACTAATTATAAAAATAATATTCCGTCGCGAATTGTGAAACAAACACTTATATACAGATAACAGAAGAAAAAATAAGAATCTTTTAGGCTTGTTCAGCAGAATATATTGAACTCTGAAGTATCAGAAAAAAATCGAATTTTTTGGCCTTTGTTCAGGAGCATACTATTAAACATCGTCCTATTCAAAAAATGTTAATTGGCTCGAATTGTTGATGGCTTGCTAATTGGAGGCAAGAATGTTTTCAGTGAAAGCTAGCGTTTTGATTTTGGCATATTACAAAATTGGCAATCATGATTGCGTGTCACGATCGTTTACTTCGACAATTGGACTAGATACATCGATTTATCGTGCACCGGTCGCAGCAATTGGGCTTTGTTACTCCGCTACGTGGAAAAATTTGTAGAATGATTTGGGGTGTAATACCTGTTAAAATACAGCTGGTGCAAGAATTGAATATGAACGACCTACCAACGGCTAACCTATGGTGAATAGGGGCTGACAAAAAGGTCCACTTTTTTTATCGGAAAATTGTGTTCAGCGACGAAGCTCATTTCTGTTTGAATGAATACGTGAACAAACAAAATTGACGTAGTATTTGGTATGTAGTACAGCCAAATACATTGCAAGAACTGACAATGCATCCCGAAAAATGCAAATTACGCGATAATTACCTACATTTTTTTTCTTATAAAAATGACGAAGTGCTAAGCGTTACGTGATCAAAAAATTTTTTTTCCAAAATGGACTGCTAAATCGACAGCTTCAAAAATTATATTTTCATTATCTACTATTTGGTATCACAGTTATGCTTATTATTGCTATATTCTATCCTACCCCAAAGATTAGGTTTTGTATAAGTCCCAGTCAAGGCTGTTACTTGCTATTCATTAATTTATCAATTCAATTTAGCCAATTTAAATCTCGCAGATGAGTCAATATCTGTATTTAAAAAAACCAGGCACTTCTGGGAAAAATCCCATGCTGGAATTTTCCAGCCAACATTTTATGAAATTTCTGATCACATTCGAGTCTTTTTCGAATCATAAATGCGCTCATTTTCTGATCATAAATGATACTTTTGTCGGGAGAAAATGGTACCCTAGCCGCGACTCTTCATAAAGAATCTTTTCTGTTCCCTTTTTCTGATCAGTTTCCACTACTTTTCGAGTCATTTGCGAATCTTTTTCGACTCGTTCTTAAATAAATCACATTTAGAGCATTTGTATGAGTCATTTTCGAGTCTTCCTTAAGTCGCCCATGAAATGAATCTTTTTTAATCATCAAAAGGGCTCGGAAGAGACATATCAAGTTGATTCTTGGTAGAATGATCTTCTAAATGCTAGGGAAGGGTGAATTTTCAAAAAACCCCTTTTCCTCTCATTTGAAATATTTAAACAAATATTACTTTCATAAAATTCCAATCACCGTTCTGATGATTTCAAATAGTATAGGAATGTCTGTATAGGATTGAAAACAATGTTATTGTTAACATTTGGCATACTTCTGCTCTCCAACCCTAAATATCAGCTGCTAGCTCGCTCTCTCTCTCTCTCTCTCTCTCTCCCTTAATCTCTTTTGCCTACATCGACGTGGAAAACCACTTGAGAGGGGGGAAAAAAAACAACCAAGACAATTTCTTCACCTGCTGTTGATAGTTGCCATTAAGGTACGTCTGTTGAGGAGGTGCTCCCGTTGTTGGCGGTGCTCCATACTGGGGCTGCTGCTGTTGCTGCTGTGGTGGTTGTTGTTGTTGTTGCTGTTGAGGTGGCCAACCTCCGGGTCCACCCGCACCCATTGGCGGCGGTGCTGCTGCATGTTGTTGCGGCTGCATTGCCAGCGGCTGCTGCTGGAATTGTGTAGGCGGTGGCCCATACATGTTTGGATTCATCACTATTTGGTTTATTTTTTTTGAAACCGCAAACCACTTTCACAACACACAAAAAGGATGGACGGGGGGTGCTTGCAGTTCAATTCAGTTTCCACACAGCCTCAGCTCAAAGTTCAGGCAGCTACCGACGACTTCACACAACTTTGGCTATTCTCGAGCAATCGAATGGAACTTGCCTGGTCGCAAAGCGCAAGAATGCAGTTTTAAAACCAAAATAAAGCCCAAGCAAAAGCGAACCTCCACGTCAGTTCCTAATTCGATTTTTTTGGCTTTTCATTTGGCTTTTCTGTGACAGTGCCACGTAAAGTTGTCGCCTGTGTTGAAGTTACACGTTGACCAACACTGACCGATAGAAGTTAGAGATGCGAAATATTGTTCACGGTGATAAGTGGGGGCAAATAAATATATCAGTTTAAAATATGTAGAAATTTGCGATGGCTGCACCTTTGATTTATCAAGGGCTGGGCTTTAATTAATATTGTTGCTTATTTATAACGTATCAGCTTGTAAGTTAAGCATATTTTGTGACAAGTAACAGCTACGAATAGAGATGAGCACTATTGTGACTTTAATAAGTATCAGTGACTGTGACTTTGCTAGTCGATAACAAACAGCAATAACGATAGAAAAACGAGATTATCGATAAGAATTATTAAAAATCAAAAGTTTAAACGTTAAAAATTTAAATTACAAATTGTAAAAATGAGTTTATTTATAATAACTAAACTGAATCACTTTTTAATGTTAGACAAATATGAACAAATATTCAAATATTAAAATTTTAAGAATATTTTTTTGCATCGTTGTTGTTATAATATTATTCGAAAATATACTGAAACATAAAAAAAATGTTGGAAAAGTCGACCATTTGAAAATTTTCCTATAATTGTAAAAATTTTTTGGAAGATTTTCCAAGAAATGACGATTATATTCAAAGGCATTTTTCGAAATACAGGAAAAAAATGTTCAACTCCCTATTACGGGAAGATCTACACCAAATCAGCTTTTACAAATGAAACCGCACAAATGGGGTTTCAAATTTAGAGTTTGTCGTGTAAAATGACACTTTGCGCACTTTGGATCTTCATTTTTATTAAGATTTTCTAAGATTTTCTTAGTAATTATTTAACTTTTCTTTTGTAGTCTTTCTTTAATGCTTGTTGCTTATTGAGGGCAAGATTTCATTACAAAAATCAGTAGGCATTTTATTTTAAATATAACAAATGAATTTTACACTTCAATTGTTCATAACTTTTTCATATGCGATTCTATATATATTTGTTGTAAGTCTTGTAAAATAAGTGCAAACAAAATTAAAAGTTATCATGACTTTCAATGAGTCGCGTTTTCATCAGTGTGCTCTGTATGCTTTAGCTGGTATTACGGGTTTCGTATGTGGTGCTTATTTCCAGCAGGAGGCTTCCATTAGGCATTTATTCAGTGTGATTCGTAAGGATCCGCACATCTATCATCACAGGCACAAGCTCTATCCCATGGTAAGCCAATCGAAATATTTTAATTCCTCTCTTTTAATTCCTTTCCTTTCTAGTTTTCCACCTTTCGCACAGATCATGAGTTGCGCTTGTGGAGACGCCCACCAGGCTTATCGGATAAAATACGCGAGTCCTTGGTCTCGCCTCTTTTTGATTTTTTCAGTGCCTTCTTTTTGATGAAAACTGATGTAGTCGGCACCTCAGATCTTTTGGATCTGATAAAATATGGCTTGCCAAGTACAGAGAATTTGTATGTACACAAGGATTATATAGTCTCTCACGATTTGCGCACCAATTCACCCACCTGGATATGCGAGCATTTGCAAGGAAATTACCAGAAATTCCAATCCGATGATGAGGGTGGAGATTCGATTAAATTGCGCTTCAATGACGTCTATGTCCTTAGCTGTGCTTCCCCGCGCATTTGTAAGGCCTTCAAGCGTAGAATCTGGCACGATTTGGAAGAGTATATATCGGATGTGACCGAAAAATTTGGTTCTGTCTATTCATATACGGGTCCCATTTATACACCCTCCTGTCATCAAGATGGTAATTGGTCTATGGATTATGAGGTCTTCGATTGGGTTCCCATACCGGTGCCATCACATTATTTCAAAGTGTTGATCATAGACTCGGAATTACCCGGCTGTGGTCCCTATATGGAGGGCTATATTATAGAGAATAGCAATGTGGTAAATGGCACACTGAACGATCATTTGGCCCAGATTGAGGAAATTGAACGATACACGGGTTTGTGTTTCAACAAGGGATTGCGTCCCACGGTGCTGTATGATAAGGATGTGTATAAAGTGAATACCCAAGCCTGGATGAGGTCGGGACGTTTTGAAGAGCTATCCGAGCCTTTGTTGTGCGAACACGGAAACAGAGTGGAAAATTACCTATAAAAAGTTATTGGTTAGGCGAAAATGTAAATTTAGTCTTAACTATTAGGAAGAGATTAATAAATTGTAAATGTTTCGTTTGTGGAACAAATGTAGATACAGAACAAAAAAATCATTCATCTGACTACGGTGAAGATGTGTGCTTTAAATTTTTCGCACAAGAGAAGGAGACCTACAGTTTAACTCCGAATCCGAACGGCAAAGTTTGAGAATTTGCTTTTTCATGGCTATATTACTTTACAGCTGGCGCCAATAGCTGGTGAAGGTAGCTATTTTTCTAAGGAAAGAAAAAACTTTTATTATTACATGTTCAGAGGCGGGATCGAACCCACGACCTCCCGCCCAGCAGTGCAGCACACTAGACGCAAATTTAAGATCCTCCACACACACACACGTACACTACAACAGGGTATACTGCCAATTTTTATCCATAACTTATTCATTAATGTTTCAATTTGATTTAGCTGTAAGTTAATGAATCTTTAAATTTAAAAGATGCGGAAAATCTTTTTATTCACCCCTGTTTATAATAATCCAAAATCATACTAAAAATGAGTAATTTTCACTATTATTAAAATTTTCTAACTTTACCATCCCTCTATTTACACGTCTTCATAATAATCATATTAGCTTTTAACCATTAACCCTTCTATTTATCAGTCCATTTACCCGTTTTTAATCGTCTATTTACCCATCTACCAAGCTGTATTTATGACAGTCTTAACTCAAATATGAATTTTTTTGTAATTCGAGATTTTTTTGACCGTTCGATGTACAGGGTCCGTCCGGAAAGTACTAGGACTGATTTTCTTCCGCCGCGGCAGTACTTCGGAGCGTGCGATTCGGTAGAGGGCTTTCCCAGCTAACGAACGAGCGGCTGGTCAGTTGTCTCGGAGCACCTGTAGAGTCAGGACAGGCATTTTCGCGCGATGTGTTTCTGTGAGTGGTGCAAGCCGGCAAGAGGTACGCGATTAAATTCTGTGTGAAAGTCGGTAAATCTGCGACAGAGACGTTTGATATGATCAAGCAGGCTTACCCAGATGTTGCTTTATCAAGAAGTGTTGTGTTTCGGTGGCACCAGGCTTTTTTGGAGGGCCGGGAAGAGGTCGCCGATGAAGACCGTGCTGGATGACCTTCGACAGAAACAGACAATGTGACTCGTGAGCGCAAAGTTTTTAGCTCAGACCATCGACTAAGTATTCGTTTAATTGCCCAGATCAAGGACGGCATTCCAAAGCTTTCGCAGACGCCCTACAGCCCAGATGTGGCCTCCCCAGACTTTTTTTTCCTTGTATTTTGAGACGACAGAGGGGATTACGGAAAATGCATTCCGTGTCGCGAAAGGAGCCTATTTTGAAAGTTTTTAAAGAATTGTAACGATTGGGTTAATAATTTTTTTTAAATCGACTCCTATTACTTTTCGGACAAAACCTGTACACCTTCTATTTATCCGAATATTTACGCGTCTTCATGATAATCTAAAGTCATTATAAAATATTGGCAAATTTCGCGATTCTTTCGAACCGAATGGCCTAGAGCAATATTTACCTGCCGCCTATTTCCAACTTTCAAGTCTTCACGAAAATCTACTTTTGATCTACACCTCGTGCACACAAAGAAATCTGTGGCACAAAGTTGGTAAAATTAACCAAATTGTAGAGTAACTTTCACGTAAACCTTTACGTAACGAGGAACTATTGCTATAGTAAATCTAACCGAAAATCTCGTTTAAAAATGCGCCAACCCACATAAGTAATGTTTACCGATGTTTACAGTAAGTACTTTTCTTACTGGGTTCACAGTAATTTTACCATACAATTGGTAATTTGACAGCTGTTACACAACTGTAGAATAGTAGGTGGAATACTATTTTAGCTGTCACAAGTTGCCAATCTACTTGAGCTCATCATTATCCTAGAGCAGAAGAGGCAACCCCACTACTCCCCCACCCACCAAGTTTGGTTCTGAAACAATTGTTCGAATTAAGCAAATATTTAATAAATTTGAAAAATTTTTACCTACTTCGGGGGGGACTCGATCTCGGGGCCATTGGTCTCAACACGATTGGAAGCACGTCTTTACCAGTTACGCTACGCGCGCGTTAAAAGCAACGCCATTACTTGTGTTAAATATGCCTAAACATATGGACGAAAAATTTCTTGAATATCGCATAAATGAGACCACTAGGAATTCTCAAGTTCAAATTCCGTTGAAGTGCTCTATAAAAGACCAACTTAAATTTGCTAAGTCAACAATTTTCAGGGTTAGATTTGCCGTCGGAACAGTTATTCGGTGCATTAAATACATTCAAAAAGTTATATCATATTTGCGGTTAGATTAACTTGTGGGTACAGTTAATTGCTGCAAAAACAAAGTATGAGATGAAAAAATCACGTCAGAGTTACTAATTCTATGGTAAAGTTACTGTAGTAGCAGTAACTTATTAAAACAAAGAAAAATTTGACAAAATATTTGTAGTTAATTTTACAAGGAGAACAGTTGTTAAATGCAACAACAAAACTCGTGCTAAAATAAATACGTGAAGCTTACAAATTCTTTCATTAGAGTTTACTGATGGCACAGTTAAAAAACAACACCAAAACCACATGCATAAAAAATTTGGAAAAAAATTACTGTCAGCGTAGTTAATTTTACCCACGAGATTTTTTGTGTGTATTTTCCCGTTGGCAAGTATTTTGCCAATTTTTAGATTTTTTGGCCGTTTGATCTTCACCTTCTATTAACCCGTCTTCATGACAATCCACACTAATGTTGGGTTGTTCATGAGTGAGTCAACAAAATTGAGTTGTTCTTTAAACTGAACAAGTGAACATGTTCTTCTTCAATTGTTCATCTTCTGCTCAGAGAGTTGTTCTGTCTTGCTCTGTTAACTTTTCGGTCTCTCCCTTACTCTGTGAGCTGTTAAGTCTCTCTTGGTCTGTGAATTGTTCTCTCAGCGCAAATTTGATCTCTAATAATATTTATTGCTCCAAGCTGCGGTCGATGAAGTAGGTCAGAGCTTGTTTGCGTCGCTCTTATCCGCACACCAATACAATCTCACTTTGTGGCCTCGCTCTTCTTGACAAATGCTGCTTTACTTCATGTATGCTCAAGAAAAAAATAACACCAAATGGGTAAAATGTAGTGACGAACTGTCCCGCCTAGCAACAATCACCTTGAATTCTTTTTAAGCCCTTTCAATGATTAAATAGAGATTAATATCCTGCGCGATCTGGACTCGAATGTGTGACTTAAAATGTGATTTATTTGAAGTACAATTACAAAATAAAGAGCAATCGCAAGTTCAGTCGAAAAATACCCGCAAATAAATGCAAATATGATTCGAAAATAAGTCGAAACTGATTATCGGGGGTGCCACAGAAATCTCTAGAAATTATGCGAACGGTTGGTTTGTAAATCTCTCGAAAAAATTCGAGAGACTTAAATTTCTTATTAGAAAAGTTAGAACACCAGATGTTCCAATTGAAGTTCCTTCTCTTAAAACAGGGCTGAATCTCTGCCCAAAAAATGTCTCCTTTTTTATTTATGGGTTAATTTGATGTTTAACTGAAATGTTTTGATTGTGTTATACGATTTTTAAATCATAATTCTAATTTAAGTCATATTCTCCAATGCAATAATGCAAAATTTAAAAATTTGTTGGCGCCAAACATAAGGTATAACTTGCAGCCCTTAATCCGCTGCCTTTCAAGTAGATGGCGCCACCATCGACCCAGAGGTCTAGTGCGAAAAGAGCTTTGCTAAATCTCCTAGTCCAACACGGGAGGTTTGAAACCAACCAAGAGAAATTTCTGTGTCACCTAAGAATTGGAATTTGGTTGGAAGAGGTTTCTGTGGTACCCCCGTATAAAAGGATTTGAAGAGAATTTCGACAATGAATGGAAATATGATTTAAAAATGCGAAACTGATCATAAAAACGGATTAGAATCGACTGTTCAAGAAGATGATTCGAAAAAGACTCGAATGTGATCAGAAATTTCACAAAATGCTGGCTGGGATTAACGGCTAATCTTATGATTTAAATTCAGCGATTATTAGCGAGAGCGAGGCCAAAAAGTGAGAGTCTATATCTAGCTTCGATTTGACCGCTTTGAACTCTACCAAGCGACTGTCTTTCCGCTCTCTTGGTCTCAGTTTTGGTATGCGTTCGGCTCGTGTATGTGTAAATAGCGAAATGTATTCGGCCTCTGGGGAAATCCGCAGAGCAAAAGCGGCAGTCAAAATAAAAAGTGAACAAATTGTCAGTATTTTCAGTAGTGTTGCACGGACTGACTCTTTTACATTCAGTGAGCAATTACTTGTTAGATTCCCAGGGCAGGGGAGCTCTACATAACTCCTTATATTCGATTCATCTCCACTATATTTGGATTGACTTCTAGATATCCTTTAGTTTTGTTTAAACTACACTTAATTTATTTTTCAACCAAAATCTCGAAAAACCTGCGATTCACTTGGAAAGTTGCTACCGAAAATGGCACTTCGTCTTAGTCCATCAAAGAATTTTAAGCCTGCATAGTGTTCAATCTCTCGTATGTCACAGAGAAAGGAGCGTAAAGATAAACCATCTGGTATGGGTGCATTGGGTAAGACATAACCCTCCATATAGGGTTTACCCAAAGTCAATTTCGATTCCACCATTATAACCTTAAAGAAGTGCGTCGGCACTGCCACCATACTCAAGCCTATCATCTCATATTCTACTCCCAATTTGCCACCGACACGCTGTTTGGGCTTATATAAGGTTCCCGTGCACACGTACACCGAACCGTAATGCAGTGTTAACTCTCGCACATAAATCTCCAAATTATTCCAAGCCCCTTGATTGAAACCCTTGCCTATTTGTGGAGCTATGTTCGTGAGATAAAAGGTCTCATTGCAATGTGTCTGATGTCCATGATGATTGCCAGCGGCTGCCAAGTGCCCTCGATTAAACCCAGATCGATGATAGTCCGACAGATTCGAACGAAAGTTCGAGGGGACACTAAGATCGGGTCTAAATCGTGCACGGCGTCGTCTAACTTGAGCTGAATTTTGCACGTTATCCAATTGTAAGTGTTCGCAAACCCAATGAGCCACACGATTGCGACGATCATAGGAGAGGACAAAATCGCTGTAGAGTCTTATGTCATCAAGACCGGGAAATCCATATTTCATAATGCGACGCAAAACATGATCTGCCTCCTGGGGGGTTTCAAAGAAACAGAACTAGATGGAAGAGAAGGTTGGAAATGAATTACTAAGATTAAAGTTAAGACTTACCACTTTGTAGATCTTGGGACTTAGATAGTAAGCATAAGGATCTTGCTCCACCAACTGTTGTAATTTTCGATTGGCATGCTTATGCTGAAAGTAAACGCCAGACGCAAAGGAGATAAGGGTGGTGGATAGTCCCAGAACTAGGCCTAGCAGTATCCACTGACGGCGGCTCATTAAAGTGGAGTAAGAATTTCGGCTACATTTTCATCAGAAAAATTTGATAGTTAAAAAGTCAAGGATTACTGGCGACATAATTTTTCCTAGTATATTGAGTAGACGAAATAAAGTGGTTATGAAATTATCAAAAGTGGACTTCAGCTGGTTGTTAAAGAAATATTTTTGCTAGATGTCGTTTGTAAATGATAAGCTGTTCCAATAGTACAGATATCGAAGTAGTAGAATAGTTTAATCGGTAACACAGCGTTGCCACCCGATGTAACCAGATAGATGGTCAAACTTATTTTGAAAACCCGATAACTTTTTTTGTTTATTAAAAGACTTGCCAAAAACCTGCAGAAGAAGGGTGCACATAATCCAAAACTAGATCAAACAGTGTAACCCTAATTAACAAAAGCAGAACAATGTCGGTTAGAGACGGTTAGAAATGGACTCAATTATACAAAGTTTGTAGCAAAGGAATTACGTAAAGACATACAAAAGGTTTAAAAAAGTCAGCATCACGTAGAAGTTGGAGTTTCCAGTTAGTGAATATGTTGAGACATCTTCCTCAAAATAGTTTTAAACACTCTTTCTGTCATAACACCTAGAGAGCCGCCATCACTCACTCTAAACGGTTCCATGTCTATTTAACACAAAACAATTTTAACACTCTATGGCGCGACTCTAGCTGATTATGACTTTACTCTCACTTCACTATTAAACAAGATCACCAAAAACTAAACAATAACTGTAGACACAACTCTTATAAAAATAATACTTTAAACAACCCAGATGACCAATTTTCACTACACTCTAGAAATATAAATATCCTATCATATAATGTTCATGGACTAGCAAAAAAGTTTATTTACCAAGGGTTTTTTGACTTTGTACGGAAAGCCGATATTTTCGCACCTATACCTGAGAGGCTCAAACTGGACTTCTGACTTTACTAAGATAAAAAGCTTTGGAAGAAGACAATGACGTCTTGAATCCAATATTACTGGGAGATCTTAATGTTAGAATTGGAGATCTGCAGCAACTGTTACAATGAACTGACGGTGAGGGGGTGATTTCGTTCCATTACACGTCCAAAGAATAATGGGTTTGCGCGGTGGCGCGGGACTTTTTGGTCCTCGGGACCCCAAATCTGAAGTTACCCAAAAACCGTTTATTGATCTTCTTGCTCACTTAGATTCCAATAACTCGCGAATGACCATCTGCTTTTTATAACTTTTGCCAATTTGATAGCACGAGGTCTAATATTGTCGTCTATTATGTACGTCTTCTAGGTGACTTAATCCAGGCTGTCTAAAGTCTCTCCGCCTCTATTAAAATAAAACCATAAAACCAAGAACACACAGCTCAATAAAAGCTCGGCAAAACCAGCGCTTTTTACAAGTCTTTTCAAAATAAAGTTTATAGAATTACCCTGTCTTGCTAAATTTCTCTCTAAAATTTAATTCTAAAAACTTATTTTCTATAAAGCGATAAAAAAAAAAGAAAAACGATTTATAGAACAACGATTTGTGAGGTTATTTTAAAAAAAGAGCACAAAATCCTAAAAGAAAAAAAGAGGTTAAAAAGAATAGAAAAAAAACATAAAAAGAAAAAAAAATAAAAAAAAAAAAAAAAAAAGAAAAAAATAGAGAAAGAAGAAAAAAAAAAAACAACAAAACAAAAAAAATAAAAAAAAAAAAAAAAAACTAAAAAAAAAACAAAAAACTTTAAAAAAAATTATTCATTAAATTTAAAAACCAAAAATTTCTAAAGGATGTACTACTTTGTTACATTAACAAATCTATATGAAAACTATTGAGTTCTGCGATATAAATGGGTTAATAGTTTAGTAAATGGGCAGAGGCAGAGACCAGTGAAGGGAGATTTACATTCTGTCAGCACTAGTTGGGGGGGAAGCTCCGTTTATGACTTATGTGCCGTCGGCTGCAGCTGCATAAAGAATATTGTGGAACTAAAAGTGGAAAGCGCTATATGGTCAGCTCATTTACCATTATGTCTCACCTTGACAACACAATGCGAAAACCCTTGTACCCAAGATCTACGACTGTTACCTAAACTTATATGGAGGGAAACACTACAACCACAGTATAGCATGAAAGTTAAGTTAAACATAGAATCTAAAAAACAGGGAAAACCCCAAATTACATATTGCGCACATTTGCGAAATTATAAAATCTTTAAGATATTCAAGACGAACAGTGACGAAAACATTTCCTCAGAACAATTGGTTTGATGCCCAATGTGCGACGCTTCGAAATAGTGTGTTCAATGCTGTTAACAGGAAGCGAAACTCTGACGATGCTGAACACAAATTGGAGTATTTGGATTTAAAGAAGAGATACGACACTCTGTGCAGCTTAAAAAAGCAACAGTTCATCGCAACCATAGAAACTAAAATAAATGACGTCCAAAACAGTAAAGATGGGTGACACTCGTAAGAGAGTTGCGATCACAGGACTACTTCAGAACCCTATTAAACCCAACAAGAAATATAAATAGAATGCACTACGCCTTAATGCTAAATAGGGACGATGTATTGGATAGCGACAAAACGATAGAGGAAATAAAAAACATGTTACGAGAAGTAAAAAGCAATAAGGCACCAGGGGAAGACAGAGTGCCGTACGAATTTTACGCAAATGCCCCCGACGAACTGTAATTAGAGTTGGCGAAGATATTTACAAGAAATCTGAACAGTGAAGATCTAGACGAAGCCTTTATAAAAAGCATAATATTTCCCATACATAAAAAAGGAGACTGAAACAATGTCGGAAACTACAGGGGCATCTCGTTTATTAACAGTGGAGCAAAAATAATGATGGGAGTCTTAAATGATCGACTATCGGTATGGGTGACAAAATATGGTAAACTAAATGAATATCAGGCAAGATTCCGCAAGAAGTACTTTCAAACGACAACATCTACAATCTTGCATCAATAGTCAGAATCAGGTTCTCAGAAAATGGAAACTTTTTCAAGCTGTTACCCGTGCAGTCCTTATTTGATGAAGTAGACGCGTTGCAACGATATTTTATCAAGAAAATACTGAAGTTACCTGTGAATGCCCGAACTATGTGCTGAACCTTGAAACTGGAGTAGAAGAGCCAATTATTACACATATAATTTACGCCTTTTGAAAAAAAAAAAATAAACTACATAATAATAAAAAATATTATTTTGTTTGTTAAATATGTTTAAAAAATCTTGTTTTAAAATGCGCCAACCGACATTATTAGTTATATTTGCGCGTTTTACAATAGGTACTTTTCTTACTGAGTTAACGTAATTTTCACCATACGATTGGTAATTTGACCTGTTTTACTACTTTTTACAACAGTAAGTGCGGGATACTATTTTAGCTGTCACAAGTTGGCAATCTCAATTGAGGCTCATGGGAGAGCAGAAGAGGCCACCCCACTCCTCCCCTACCCACCAAAGGTTCTGAAACAATTGTTACAAATATTTATTATATTTGAAAAATTTTTACTTACTTTGGGGGGATTCGAACTCGGGGCCATTGGACTCAACACGATTGGAAGCACGTCTTTACCAGTTACGCTACGCGCTCGTTAAAGCAACGCCTCTAACATATTACTTGTATTAAATCTGCCTAAACATATGCACCAAAAATTTCTTGAATATCGCATAAATGAGACCACTAGTAATTCTCAAGTTCTAATTCAGTGGAAGTGCTCTATAAAAGACCAACTGAAATTTGCTAAGTCAACAATTTTCGCGGTTAGATTTGCCGTCGGAACAGTTAATCGGTGCATCAAACACTTCAAAAAGTTTTACTTTATGTGCGGTTAGATTAACTTGGTTGGTACAATTAATTGCTGCAAAAACAAAGTATGAGATGAAAAAATCACGTCAGAGTTACTAATTCTATGTAAAGTTATCTGTAGTAGCAGTAACTTATTAAAACAAAGAAAAATTCGACAAAATATTTGTCCCATATTCGACGGACCCATCTGGCAACGCCATAACTTTTGACAGAGATGTCAGATCGCTTAATGACATACCGCGTTTGAAGCGTCAGTCCAAGCAGATTTTTACCATGGAACAATACACGCCACGCGAGCGCTCTGAAATAGTTGAAATTTACATTCAACAGAACAAGTCAATTGTGAAAACTCAACGTGCTTTTAAAAAATTAAAAAATGTGAAAAGTGCGCCTTCTAAGAACACCATTAAGCGTTTATACGAAATATTTTCGACTGGTGAGGCTCTTTCTAATCCGAAGAGGCCAAATAAAAGTCGACCAAGGCGATCGGCCGAGAATATCGCTGCCGTACGAGCCAGTGTTGAGGAGGTCCCCAAGAACATCCCAAAACGCCGTTCTCAGCAGTTGGGCATGGCTCGGTCCACTTTACAACGGATTATTCGCGTTGATTTGCATTTGTTCCCGTACAAAATTCAATTGACGCAAAGATTGTTGCCTGCGGACAAGCCTCGTCGATTGGAATGGGCCCAAAGAGTCATCGAAATGGCCGAAGATGACGAGCAATTTTGGAACAAAATTATCATGTCCGATGAAGCCCATTTCTCATTGAATGGGACCGTAAATAAGCAAAATTGCCGTATTTACGCCACTGAAAATCCTCAGGAGATTCAAGAAGTGCCTCTTCATGACGAAAAAGTCACAGTTTGGTGCGGCGTTAGTGCGAAAACGGTCATTGGGCCGTTTTTCTTCCAAAATGAAAATGGCCATGCTGTTACCATCAACCAGGAGCGTTATCGCGACATGATGACCAATTTTGTGATGCCAATTATTCGTCGAAAGCGTATGAGGCAGTTCTGGTTTCAACAAGACGGCGCTCCACCGCACACAAGTCGCATAACAATCGATTTTCTGAAGAAATTGTTTCCGGGCCGTTTGATGTCGAAAAGTGGTGATTTGGACTGGCCACCGCGTTCGCCCGATTTGACGCCGCCTGACTTCTTCTTGTGGGGATATTTGAAGTCAAAGGTTTACGTTAACAAGCCAAGGACCGTAGAAGAGCTCAAGGACAACATTCGTGAAGAAATAGCCGCTATTCCGGCCGAAATGTTGGCGAAATCGATGGAAAATGCTGCAAAAAGGGCACAATACGCCATCAACGCCAGAGGCGGCCATTTGAGAGATATCATATTCAAAAATTGATGTAAACAAATCTACTTGGAACAAATTAAATGATTAAGATTGCCAACCGCCAAATTTTTATTTTTTCTTTGATTTTTTAAAAAAAAACATGGGTCCGTCGAATATGGGCAACACAAATAAATTACAGGTCAAAACATTAATTGATAAACGAGCCAGCAAATATGGATACAATCAAACTTTACAAGTCCAGGGGTTTTGAAGTTAGTGCAGGAGACAGCGAATTTAGGATTTTTACACACCTAGTAATTTAATGGGAAGCTCTTTGGCTACTTGCACTTCTCAGCTTGGTAATGATTCTTTTTTTTGAGTTTTTCTTGGCGGCCGTGCAGTACTATATTAGAGTAGTAAATAGAGGTGGCGAAGGGCGCAGAAAATAAGGTCCTCAAGCCAGCCAAATAGGTCTTTATTTTTTTATAAAATGACTAGAATGTCGATTAAAGCTCGGCCCGGAAACGTAGAAGGAGCTGTTTAGTCAATTTTTAATTTTACAAACCTTTAAGAAAAGTGTTGAACATAAAGACTACTACTACTACTAATTTTAACACTTGAATTCAACACACGTCATTTCAGCTCAAAGCAATTCAACACTAGCTACATAAGTCAACACACGTTAGTTCAACATAACACAAATTTCACACTAGGAAACACATCGCTATTTTAACATAATACAAATTTAACACCAGCAATTTTAGCTAAAGCAAAATGAATCCTTCGTCAATTCAACGCAGAACAACTGAAGCACGAATATTTTGATTTACAGTGAACCTATAACCTTTAAGACGGGAGTTAATTGAATGCCTTGTGCCATCCTTTAACGTGATAATTAATTTTGTTAAAATTGTATTAAATAAATTGTCAATTTTTTTGTTGAATACACCCCTAAAACATATTTGCAGTTTTCCTTGTTTCCTTGAAGCGAGCTGACACTGAACACTGAGAAAGCGACCATCATTGAAAAATGGTAGGCATAGGCCCACCGAAATTGGTTCTTCACCGACAGCATGCAATCGCAAAAAAAAAAAAAAAAAAAATAAAAATATATAATCAGTCAGTAATTTATAAAAAAAAATTAAATAACAAAATAAAATTTACCAAAAATAAAAAAAAAAATAACAAAAATTTAAGTATAACATACATAAGATCGGACTAAAACCCAATTTTTGGCCATTACGCCCAAATTTTTAAAAAATAAAATTTAAGTCAGTAGAATTAGTAGTAGTAGTGGCATATCTAGCCGTACGAGACTTTTCGAATGATATTTATTATACACTTGAAAAGTGTATTATAATTTCCCAAGTTTGCAACGCGTAGGAGGATCATCTCCGACCACATAAAGTATATATATTCTTGATCAGCATGACGAGCTGAGTCGATTAAGCTTTGTCCGTCCGTCTGTCCGTCCGTCCGTCTGTCCGTCTGTCTGTTTCTACGCGAACTAGTCCCTCAGTTTTGGAGCTATCGAGCTGAAACTTTGCACAGAGTCTTCTTTTTACTGCACGCTGCTAATATGTCGGAACCGGCCGGATCGGATGACTACTTCTTGTAGCTGCCATACAAATGTTCGTTCGGAAAATGGGTTTTAGTTAGAAAAACTGTTTTGTTCTCAATATTACTGCTCTCAAACACGGTAATGGGTAATATGTAATGTTTTTAAGCTGATCTGCGAAGTTTGGTCGAAGTCTCTAACCGTTGAGACAAGCTATTTCAAGTGTATCAAAACTTCGGCACAGACGAAGTTAGCTTTGCCTTTCTCGTTTTTTATTTTTTATTTTGCTTAAATTTTATTTTTTGAGATTTTAACATAGACGCAATGTATGGCTAAATGAGCTATGATGTGATCGCTCGTTCTCTACTCTTCACAGAGAAAGTCAATAGCTAAGGCATAGCCATATTAGTTTTTAAGTTAGTTGAATTTGTGAACCTGAAGTGAGCAGTCGAATAAACACCGTTGTTAAGTTTTGAGAAAACCCCTACGCCTTCTTTTTTCAACTTTACCGAAGACCAAGAAGCCAACTACAACGACAACCCCCACTACAGCGGAAAATTGAGAGAAGCTTGGATTTTTATCGCCAGTCCACCCCCCGACACAACACATAGAAAGATTTTTTGTTGGAAAAGTCCCATTATATATTATTATTATGACTATTTTTAAAAAGCAGCATTAAACTGTTAATAAAATGTGTTTGAAATTGTTTTAATAGAATGAGGTAGGTTGTTCCAAAGCTACATGGCATTATAATAAAAAGGCTTAGAGCTTTCCAGTTTGCATCTTCAGGACACCAAGTTTTTGACGATGCAAAATTTAGCAAATCAAATAAATATGAAGTTCCTTATTAAATATTATTTTTGCAAAGTTTAAATATTTTACCGTGAATCCAGTTGTCTATTTAAACATAACCTTTGGATTAAGTAGGTGGTTCGTGTTATTGTAACATGGTCAGTTACAACGAGATTATATACGTACCTAGATATGTTATTAAATGCTACTTTTATTTTATTCTAACTAGTCATATCACTGTTCGTAAATATATATATCCCATATGACAGTGTTGAAATAAGGAAAGCTTTCAGATACCTAAATTTAGAAGGCAGATGTGTTTAGTGTGGTCAAGTGCCCCGACAGCAAAATACCCTGAACCAAGTAATGTGGTTCCTATGGCTTTAAATTACTTTTATTTTAAAATTTATTTGAATAAATGGGGAGGCGCACTTGCTTATCTTCGGTGATTTTGCTCGGATCTTATTATGGTATACAGAATAGATAGATATTGGGCCAAACTAAATAAATATTGAGTCACTATATTTAAACTTAAAAATTGTGGCCCTGACAGTTTTTCGCGGTTAGAAGGAGAAGGAGGAGGAGTTTGCCAAATCTGAAGCAAACTTTATTTTGGTACGGTATCAACAACAATATACGTTTAATTTTTCACTCTTACAAAACAATAATTTGAAATTTCACTGTCTCTGTTATCACACGAACTTGAATCATACAGGCCTGTTCTCAATTCCACTTCAGTTTTGTATAAACCTTAGTACGTTGAACTCTATGTTATATGAAAGGTGATACTCATATCTACGGTTACTGGATCCAATTTTAGTAAAAGTGGAATTGATCAAGCAGTTGAAACTGACAGCATAAAAGAAGATTGTAAACCTGTCCCGATCCTCTTTAAAATGGGGTCAGTTGGAGTTTTTTGGGTCCATCGAATTGAACTACGAATAGAACGCTTCAAATTGATAACCTCCCGAATCAAGCACCAACTGTTTTAATAAAAGATTTTTCTTAATTAAAGTCTAGATTTAAACTGGGACTTTCTATGTAAAGTGAAAAATTTGGTCAGCTACTAGATCATAGAGGAATTAAGTCTGCACGCATTTAATCTACTAGATCTACCTTAATTTAAGCAGTCAGCTTAAAACCTCTCAACTTTGTCAGCTAATAAGTTGTAGGCCTATTTGTGGTACTCCACGTACATATAAAAAAGGCATGCAGTTTTAATTCGAAATGCAAGCGAACTCCATACGAGTAAAATAGTTCATAGTACATATATTGACCTCCTGTATACATTTTTCCCCACAATTTTCTTGAATTTTAAATTATTTTGTTATTCGCCCTGAACATTATGAGTAGTTTTCCTTAACGTACTATGCTTTTTTTTCAGAATGTACATTTCCTGTGAAATCCCCAAACAACCGCACACAATTACAAAAAAGGGTTAGTGGATCTAGGCTATTAAATATTTCATTTGAAAGCTAGAAAAGTTAAATCGGTTCATTGGTTCAGATGTTACGGCAAATTATGTGGGAACTTTTCTTAAAAAAATGGCAAATAGCATATCCCCTATATCTGGAGAACCACAAGATAGACAAATTTTTAGTCAATTTTTGAACTCAGCATTCAAAATACTTCAGAATCAGGTATCAAATTCAATGAGACTCTTTATTAAATTTTGTTGACTATTGTTATGTAAGCTGCGATCCACTCAGGTTGACGGTTGGCAAAACCTAAATGAGGTCTTTAAAACCTCTTCCATTTTGGATAATTTACAATAATTTTGGCCTCTACTAACTATTACTCATATGAGACTTATTTGTTGGTTTCACACGCTTCAGTCGTTGCAGCTGCCCTTCAGTATTAAACGGTCGATTACATTCTCTGAACTGTGTCCGCACTTGGGTCACGCTGTATTTTTCGCATATATCAGAGCATTAACCAAGGCCTTGGAAGCACTTTTGGTATAAGTATTTAGTTTTTACTTTGGCTTGGTGGTTCACAGAAAAAGAATTATTGTAAGTTTTTATCAAAAAGTAAAAAGCATAATAAAATTCACAACATAATCTTTATATATTTATTTTTTAATAATTACTAGCTAATTACAGCAATAAAACAAAACCAAATCTTAAAATCATCTCCCTATCCTGGGGACACAATTTATTTAGCTGTCAGTCAACCAATAATTAGCCTTAAAAACCACCAAATCCCTTTTCCCTTATCTACCCCTTCTTATCAGCTAATTGCTTGGTCCTAATCACATTTGCAGCTCGTTTAATTATGCTAGGGAGAGAGGAAGGGCAAGTACATAATTTATTAATCCGAAAATCAAATGAAGCGTACAAATTTCCAACGTCACTTGGCAAGTCAATTGCCATGGATAACTTTTTCCACACCTGAACCGGAGCCACGTTTCAATTATGCAAATTTCGTTGAGCCTGGTTGATTAGAAAATCCCCCAGAAGAAGAAGGCCTGGCTTCATGGACCCCAGCGACAAAACTGGCTAAGGTGTCTTCGGGCGTCAATCAATATGCAAGCCCAGAGGCGGTTAATGAATTTGGCAAACCACCAATTAGACGTTAGAAATTAATTGGTAAACGCGCCTGGGGGCTGGCTTGGTGTTTTGACTTCGGTCTGTGAGCATTAAAGTTTCAAGTCCAACTTTGCTTAAATTTACTGCACTTTTGCTCAACCTCAGCCTTTCAAGTGTCACCCGAAAAAACTTTTTTGCGCATTTTCCTTTGTCGAAGACTGGCAGGCTGGATTTGCTTTACCAACTGTTCCCTCGGGTGATGTAAAGAGAGAGAGCGAGAGTGTTTCCGTTTCCCTTCACCCAAAAAAGTCGTTTGTCATTAAAGCATTTCACTATGAATTATGTTTCAAACAAAAAGAAAAAGGTTTCCAAATTGAAGGTGGAAAAAGTAGAGTAGAATTGTTTTTAGTTTCGCGAGGCTTAGAAACTTGAGTCAAGTTAAATCCATAAAGGTTCGAGAACAAAATTATCAGCCAGTTACAATGAAATAGTAGAAATAGGCCCAGCCGTAATACGTAAACTATCGAATTGAAAAATTTTGAATTTTTTGAAACTCAGACAAATAAATAAAGAAGGCTGAACTCCGAATCACTACTAAAAACAGTTTGGACTTGGAAAATTTAAAGTCCACTAATTTGGATGCTTAACTCAAGGCTTAGTAAGAGGGAAGCAATTCGCTCGGGAATATGGCCCGTTTTGACCGCCGTAAGTCCTAGACCAGGGGTGCCCAATCTAAACTTACGGCCGCGTTAAAAAATATATTTTTAGCAAGAATAATTACAATAAATTTCTGTGTGTGTGTGTGTGCCGCCGTAAATAGCGAATAGCGGGCCACCGAGAGCGAGGCGAGTGCCGTCTACGCTAAGCAACTTTGTTGTTGCGTTCGAGTTTGCGAGAGACTTCGTAGAGAGAGAAGAGAGACATATATGATGTTGGCAAGTCGTATACTCACCTGCTATTCCTTTGCGTCAAACAACAACAAATGCGCTTCTTGCGGAATGGGCATGGGCGCCCCTGGCTAGACTTTGCCTCTTGCGACTTCTATTTGTATTCGTCTATGACGCATGCCTTTGAGAATCAGCACTTTTCGCGTCAAAAGACTCATTGTTTTTTTGAGATGGCATCCGAAAATTGCAAAATAGATGGAAAAAGTACACAAAAAAAGAACGACCTTCCAAAACCCAGCACAATAATCGTTCACAAAACAAGCCCGACGTTCACTGAAATACTCCACTACACTAAAAAGCTTTCTTACTAAAACTGGCAGAAATCATAACCGAAGTGCGACAAGAGAGCAAAATTTTACATTCTACAATAATTATTAATATTTAAAACCAAAAAAAAAAAAAAACAACAAATCAATCTTCGGGTCCACGCTGCTTCGAACTTATGATTTTTCCGACCTAAGCTAGGTAGTACTAGTAGGTAAAACTGAGACACTCGAAATTTGCTGAGCCAATCTACATGACCTAACTCGTCGAAATCAGCTGATAAATTGTCAGGCGGAAAATAAAAAAAAAAAAAAAAAAAAAAAAAAAAATCATTTCTGAGGGCGAGTACTGAGAGCGAGTACACACACACAATACAATACAATAATAAAGGACACTGCTTATACCTCCAGCCACACACAAAATGCATCCATGAAATTTACCATGGCATTGCTTATGACCTTTGAATTTCTCCCAGTGACTTCCTTTATCAATTCTCTTAACTCTTTAATTTTATTTGAATTAGCCCGCCAATTTCTTAAATAAACAACAGCTGAATTTTTTGCTGTTGCTTGGTCACACTACATTGTCTGAGCGGCTCAGGAAATTATCAAACAATTTCCGCTCCGCAAAAATTTCGAGAGTCTCAGTACCTAGCTTTACACTGAAAAAAAAAATCATTCCATTCCGGGATTTCCGGGATCAATTCATGCCGTTCGGGATTAATTTTTAAAGACTTTTAAAAAATTGTTTTTATGGAGGGAAGGAGGGGGATGGAGAAACACCGACCGACCCCCGACCACACACACACCAGCCACTTGAATATAAACTGTAATTAATTTTAAGACAACATTAAAAATCTTTTTTCTTACTTACCTTACTGGGACTTGAGCCTTGGACCTCCGAAGACTAAACAACACACGGGCGACATCACGTTAGACAACTCGACTATTAGTACTAAGCAAGACGTGGTGTCGAAAACGTATTTAAGAATGTACTCATGGAATTCTGTTGGCATTTTTCCGCTCTGAGAGTAACAACAGCCGTGGTAATACTACGGTATTATATATTTTTTAATGATTTTTTTGTTTTATATGTTTTTTAGTTTTTATTTAAGGTGTTTTTAACATTGTCTATATTTTATACAATTTGAATCGATTTTTTTCGTCAATAACGTCAAATTAAACAATGGGCGTATTAGCAGATAATTCCGATTTACGATTTGTGATTTATGATTGCCGATTTTACCTGCTGAATACAGTGATTGACGATTGGGATTGGGAAATTTGAAAATTTTGAATAGAAATCGAACAAAACGTATGATTGGTTAACGATTGCTGGGTCAGCCTACCTTTGTATAGACATTCATATGAAATTATCTATTTAACCAATCCATAAATATTGGAGATTTTGTGTGAGTGTTTTGCATTGATGAAAAGTACTAAAGCCACAGAAAATTTTAAAGTATGGAATCAATTCCATTCAGCAATTTCATTCAGCGGTAATCGCTAATCTGAATTATCTGCTGAGTACGCCCAATGAGTACGGTCGGGATCAAATCATTCTATATTTGCTTAAAATCTTCCCGGCATTTTTTTCGGGGGTGCTACATACATAGTACAATTCAAAGCTTCAGCAAAGCATTAGCAAGGCTCTCATCATCGTTTCGAGTTAGCTCGATAGTCGTGATGGTTGAGATGCCGACTGTTGCGTTAACGTAGCAGTGCGAGGTTCTGAGTTCTCGATCCCTAGAAGGAAGGAAGATGAATTAAAAATATTAATCAAAAATTTGCGCTTATTCGCGAGCACAAAATGTTTATAATAAATATTACACCCGCTGTTCACGGTTCAAGAAAAAGCGGGACTACTCTATTATTGTCAAGAAAGGATTAGAGGTTGAAACTAGTCAAAAGCACTGAGACTGCAGTTTAACAGCATTGTTTACTGACTTTTGTACCAAGTTTAGTTTAAGGGTGAAAAAGCAAACCTGAAGTAGTTTAGATAAGCTTACAAATGTTTTGAATTTTTTAATCTTTTGTAAACATCACATTAAACACATCGATAAAATGAACCGAACTGAACCGTTTTCTTCTACTGTTCTATGTCAGTTCATCATTTTGATAAGAACACTTTTTGGTTCGCGGTTTAATGTTAAATTGATCTTAGATTTTCATCCAATGTATCTGAAAATTGTCCAAAGGATGTTAATGGATCTTTATGTGTATTCAGCATGGTTAACTTGTAGTTGCTAGCGAAGTATTCTGATGATAAGAGTAATTCTTTTCAGTGAAACTTAGCATTTGTATTTTTTACTGGTCATGGAAGCCGGTTTTAGAAATCCCTTTTAATGTTACAAAATCTTAAAAACCATTAGAGTAGTGTTGATAAGGCCCCTGCGTACACCGCGCATTAGTTGTTGTGTTGCGCATAGCTACCCTCTAGTTCTGTCGGGGTCAATTGCGACAAATTCATCGACGCTGCATTGTTGAATTGGCGACAGTCCCTTCGTCGACGCCAAATGTATGCAGACAGCGTCGACGGAGAGCAGCAGCGCAAGAGCAAGAACGGCTTGCGCTCTCAGTTTTGTAAGTGAGAGAGCTACGAATGGTAGCTAAAAAGTCGCTGTCAAAATACTCTTGCAATTGTTATGCAATAATTGTTATTTAATGCTTGTTTTATATCGCAATTTTTGAGAAGTAAATTTGTATTTGTAGAGATTGTGAGAACGCTTGAGGTTTGGCCCGGTTGTACGAGCTGTATAGCCAATTTTATGTATTTAATTATTAGTATATTATTTAACCTTGCTTAAGTCTTCTGAAAATTTTGAAAAGGGTATTCAAGCGCCGTAATGAAAATTGTATAAGGAAGTGTGAAAGGCAGGCTTAAGTGTTATTGTGCAGAATAGAATAAAATGATATTTAATTAAATTGTTAAATTTTTCAGCTTGAAATAAAATCAACCCATTTATAAATGCAATGCCCTATTTCGTCAACACCTCATAGTAGATTCATCAAAAGTTCTCTTTTGGCGCTTCTTTGACACCTTATTCGTCGACGAAACTACCTCCTAGGAGATGCCAATGTTAAAGGTAAACAATAGCTCAGTACAAGGGTAGTCGAGGTAGGTCGAAGGCAACAATCGTCGACGCTGCGTTGATGGTCGCTTAGCCGTTTTAGGCACTCACACAGATAGCGCCTAGCACAACTTGAAGTCAACTGCAATAACAATTTCGAATGTTTTCTTTCTTCTTTTCTTATGCACCTTGCAAAGTCGAACGTAAAACAAATATGAATTGGTGGTGTTCACAGTAGATTGTAGACACGAATTTCATGTGCATCAGACAGCCACGAGCACAGAACCACATCACCAGGCCATATTTGGGTTTCTCTTTCTATTTCTTGTGGTTTTAGTTGATTAAAAAATGTTTTCTGCATTTGTAGTGATGTCTACGCCGCCGTAAGCTGCCTCTGGGCAACTCTGCTTTAGAGGTAGGGCTACAGATAATCAATTTGAATATTTAATAAAATGCGGATTGAAAATAAAAAATCATTTAAAATTTTGCGACCCATTTGGGACTAAATATTGAATTACAAAAAGTGTAAGACTCATTTTTCGGATTGGTACTTGGATCAGGAACTATCAAACTTTTTGTACTATTTATACCGCTTATACCTGGTTTGGTTAAACAATTTCAAATGTCCCAAACTTTTCTTTAGCTTAAACATAGAACTTGCCAATCTTTCCACTATTTTGGCATACATTTAAGAAAAATATTTCAAATTTCATATTTTTCTTAGTCACCACAGTTTATTCACCTTTCTCTCTACACATTTCTCCTTCTCTATCCCCTACAGAAATCATTCCTCTCTTGCTTACCGCCAACAAGGGGTTAACTTTTGCACGGCCAACTAAACTTTTGACCGTAACCGAAAAACTGTAAATCCACAACTAACAATTTTAAGCATAACAAAGTACAACGAGATTTGGCTTATAAATCTTAACGCCATTTTTGGTTTTGGTCAGCCGTTGCAGCTTCAAACGCCATCCTTATTATGGGAGAGTGGGTGTAGGGCGAAGCGGAAACCATGTTTTTGTCCCAAGGGTCTTTGGAACCCTTCAACAATGACTCCGAGAACTTTTTCTATTGACTTAATGCAGTTGGCAAGTGCAGCGAAGTGTTGACTGTAGATTTTGAGCTTGGTCAGAGGGACAACAACATGAAAAGTTTTAAGCCAGGAAGGTAAATTGTGCAAGAGGCACGACCAAGGACTATATTTGTTTTAAATACAAGTGGCTATTTTAATAAAGCAATAATTTTTAATTTCTTTCACAACATTTCCCATAGAATTCTCACTCACATTTTCAAAGCGCTTGAAAATATTTTCCAAAAAAATTCTCGGAGTTATTGTCTTGTCTTTAGTACAATCCAAAATTTTGTAGTTGGCCTTTGCTGGTGGAAATGAAGAGATGCCAGTGAAAAGTATAATAGCGATTGTTGCTGTAACGGCCGGTTCCTTTTTCGCCTTGGGCGCCTACTATCAGCATCAGGATGTGATGAGAAATATCAAGCGTTTGGAGCAACGTAATCCCCATGCCTATTTCATTCGAAGAAAACTCTATGCTATGGTAAAGTTTACTCCCTACCCTCCTTAGATTAATCTCTGTAACTCACTTTCTCTGTTCAGTTAAGTCTGTTCAAAGTCAATGCAGATTCCAGAGACTATGACGATGATGATGAAGTGGAGAAACACAAACTGGGTGGCATCATGAAATATGGTTTTCCAAGTATGAACGATATTACCTTAAATGAGACTTTTAATTTCGTGTCCTCCTTTGATCGTCGTAACTCTTCCATACATTGGATGTGCGAACGTGTGGAAATGTCGGATTCCTTACGAAATAGTGACTATCAGCCCATTGATTTGCGTCAACGTTCGCTGGCCTTTCCATTAACAGCTAATGCTTTGGGTCAATCGGAAGCCGCTCGTGTTTTCTTTATGTCAAATATCAAACCCTTTGTAAGTCGCGGTTTCAATTTGAAGGTGTGGCAACGTTTGCTTTCCTATGTGCAAGAAGTGAGTGATCTTCATGGTGCGGTCTATGTTTATACGGGCTCCATTTACCTACCCCGAGAGCTGAAGATGAACAACTGGTATGTGGAATTCCAGCCCGAGGATAACACCATGGTGGCCGTACCCACGCATTTCTTTAAGATCATTGTAATAGACCCGAAGTATGAGCCGAATGCTAAACCGTATGCCGAGGCCTATGTGGTACCCAATACAACCATGAATGATGGCGTTGAATTGAAAACTTTACTGAGCGATGTAAGGGACATTGAAGAAGCCACCGGCTTGCGTTTCTTTGAGGGTCTCGATCGTAATTTTGTCAGCAATCAGGTGGGCAATTCAACAACTCAGAATATAGAGGCAGCTCGTCTTAATGAATAAAAAATGTTGTTGGATAATGTAAGTTTGATTGAAGTTTTTGTTTTGTTTTTAAGTCTAGAACTGAGGTGGGTAATCAAATCTTAAGTATAAATAGGGGACTAAGAAATTGAAGTGGAAAACATTGCTGAACATGAAATACTCGGTTAGTAAAGTGTGTAAAATGCTGCTTCTACTTTTCCGCTATTCGTTTCATAAATTATGTGCACGCCATCTAGAAAAGGAATTGCGGTAAGAACATTTAACAACAAGCATAAAAGGTTTGCGTTGTGAAGAATATCCTTTAAGAAAATATTTAATCTTGAGGTACATGCCAGGCTTAATCTAAGAATAAAAAGATTGAATTTATTCCTCCCTCTTTTTCGTTTTCGCTGCGCCTTCGAGTATAGAACCAATATCAACCCATATCCCAACCACATTACAACCATATCCCAAATCCCACCCAAAAATTCCAACACACAATGTATTTTGACCCTACATCACCGAGTTTCAATCGGAGAACAAAAATGATTTCGTATTCTGTCCACAACCGAGTTTCAAAACCAATCGGTTAAAAATTAGTTACTTTCATGCAAATTTTCCGCTCATTTTCACGTCCGGGGGTGGATTTTCCGACATGGGGAAAATCCACATTTCAAATTATTTCGATTTTATCTTTACAAATCGAGTTTCAAACCAATCGAATGATTAATAATACTTTATGCTAAATTTTCCGCGGGAATTTTCCGACCTGGGGGGTGAAATTTTCTAACATCGGAAAATCACTTTTCACAAGCTATTTCGTATTCCTAAAAACCCGTGTTACAAGCCAATCGGATAAAATTTTTCATGCTCCGATTTATCGTCCGTATCTCTTACCGTTTAGGCTGTGCGATGATTGCCAATCAGTGAATCAGTCAGTCAGGAGGCTCTCTATAAATATAGAGATATAGATAAAACAAACTTTTGCAAACCGAAAACCTAAGTGAAAACATGTACAGTTGCGAACAAAATAATAGCACCACTACAACACATTTTGTTCTTGATAAAAATAATGCGATTACTGTTGCGATTTTTTTAAATTATGATTTTTTTAATTGTTTAGTATTCCCCCATAAACAAACAGAGAGTGTTACCCTTCTTCAAATTTGTGTCAAAAATTTTTTTATTGTGGGATTTTAAAAAAAAGCCCCCAAAAATGCCGAAAAAAACAAATAGCACCATTAGCTTTTTTAGTGAACCCCGTATATTTTGCGAAATTCCTTTGTACAAGTGTTTATTAGTTTTGACTAAGATTTATCGTTTCTATCATAAAAGTTAAGTAACAATCATTACAATACGACGTGGGACGTGCTCTGAACTGCGAAAGCGCGATCTTTCAAAAATTTGATATAGACGGAAAAACTTTAGAGAAGTTGGTCAATTGGTAGGATGCTTAATAAAATAATTAAAAACGCCTTAAACTATGGAGAAAAGATTGAAACACGCGGACGTAAACGATCTATGACCCTTTTTTTTACGTCAAAAAACATTGAGGTCGTGAAAAAGTGCAGGATTAGGCTGCCCATCTTAAAACGAGCTTAAAATAAATTGAGCGCTATAGGCAAATGTATGATGGTAAACGCTTCTTTTGATGCGAGGTTAAAGAATCTGCATCGAAAGTTATGTTGACGACAACCAACATAATTATCTTTTGTCCTATTCGCTAGCGTTCTCTCGTTTTACATGGGCATCCGGCTACCAATATCAGCAAGTGTCATATTGGCATAAGCGCATGAAGTTTGCTAGGGATCATGCATATTGGACATCAACAATGGAGGAATATTCTATGGTCAGATGGGGATCTTTATCATACGTTAGACGTCCAAGGAACACAGAATACAAACTCCAGTACCCTACAAAATATTACATGGAGGATGTAGTGTAATGGTATCATCTTGCTTTTCCTGAGGTAATACATTGAATAAAACCATCATGGATCAGCACGAGTACGTGAATATCAAGGAGACAGTAAAGCAGAATACGAAATGCCGCTCGTATGGGTCTTTCAACATGACAATGATCCCAAACACACCAGCAAAAAAGCAAAGTAATGGTTCAGGGCAAACTTTGTGAACGTTTTGGAGTGGCCTGCTCTGTCGCCTGACCTGAATCTGTGGTTTGACGTCAAGAAGGCAGTTGCTGCTTGCAAGCCAACCACTATCGGTTCACTTTCGGAAGAAAAACGAATCTGGTCCAAAATTCCCTAAAACGATGCCAAGACTTAGTTGATTTCATGCAAGAAACTGTTTTGCCAAAAAGGACACTGTACTAAATATTTAATGATAAATAAAGATTTAGAAATAATACTTCAAACTTGTTAAGTGAAGAATTCCTAATCATTGGTAATTTTTAAATTTTAAAATCCTTTTTTGAAAAGTGGTGCCTCTATTTTTTTCGCCCAATTTTATCAATTTCAATAAAGTTCCTTAAAAAACGTTAAAAAATATGTTAATATTTTTTTTTTGGTCCCAGGTTGTAAAGGTCTTCTTGTCCTTTCTAAAATTTCCTCCAAGTTTCCTAAAAATGTGGGTTGGGCAACTATTTAAAATTTGCTTGTGGTGGTGGTGCTATTATTTTTTTACAGCTGTTAAAATGTGCCTGGAAAGTATCTTACGTCCATTGGTGCTAAACAGTCATACAGCATAGAAGCTAGGTACTCAGACGCATGGGAAGCGTAAATTGTTTGATAATTTAGAGCCGCTCTTGAACTTTCGGATACATTTTGTGTGGGGTGGAAGGTATAAGCAGTGTTCTTTATTTCGGCCTGTGGAACCATGAACTTGACCACTGAGACATACTTCTATAAGGACAACCCAAAACGCATCGGTAATTTGCCACCATGGACCGGAGGCGGAAATGTTTGTTAAATACAATATTTTTTGTGAAATGGAAGTGTGTGTTTTGCTGATTTTTATCCGTAGAGTTAAAAAGGGTATACTAAAGTCTCTAAATGCGTGTAACTGGCGTGAAGGAATCATTTCCGACCATAAAAAGTATATATATTCTTGATCGCACATCAACAGCCAGTCGATTTAGCCTCCGTCCGTCCGTCCGTCCATCCGTTCGTCCGTCTGTATGAACACCTGGATCTCGAGATGGTATGAGATAGAAGTTTGTCATATATGAGACAAATGCTTCTTTTATCTGCACGCAGATCCAAGTTTGTTTCAAATTTTGGCTACGCCCCTCCCGCCCCTGCAATTTGGAAAAAAGTTATATCTCCTACAGTTTTAAAGATAGAGGACCTTCTAGAGATAGTTAGTAATTAGCAAAATGAATCGATTTGCCGAAAAGAATGATAAAGATCGGATAAACGGTTCTAACGGTTTAGGCAAAAAAGTGAACCCCTCCCTGGCTACCACCCTAAAAAAAGTTGCATACTTTTTGGATGGTCGCAAAGGAACATGTTTTTCAAGAACGGGTATATCGAAGTCACCCCACCAATAAACTTTTAAAAAAAAAATTAATTTTTTTTAATTTCGAGAGCTTATTTCACTCTCCCTAGCTACAAGTATCAAAATGCACATGGTGCGTGCTAAACATATTTGAATGGTGGGGAAGAAAATCCACAATATTTCCAGATCTTTTGAGTTATCGAAAAATGTGTTAGCAGAACCGCACAAGTAAGTGTTGAGTGTTTGTTTTCAGGAGAAAATTTATAATGACGCCTCGCTGGACTCGCTTGGACTACTATAATATTTAGGTGTAATTACAATCTCGATTAAGATGTCATTTCTGAGAATAACCATTTGTTACATAAAATACACAACGAATTATAGTGTATTCGTTGACCAATGTCTATTTTTAATTAGTAAAAATTAAACTCGATATTTTGCGAATGAAGCAGTTTCTTATATTTTAGTTAAAACTTAGACTGTTAAACTTAAAATAGGCGAAAAGTATGGTGAAAATTCTGTAAAATAAATTTGAACTAAGTACATTTATTTAAGAAATGAGAAATATTTTATACTTTTAAACAACGTAACCGAAACAAAAGAATATGGCTAATAATATAACCGTAACCGGAAAAAAAGGATCGACCAAAACAGTAACCGTACCCCAAACCGTTATTCGTTTCGGTTTTAATCTCTGGTTTTTATAAAACAATAACTAATTGTACTTAGCTAAAAAGCAATATCAATTTGATCTTAAAAATATCATTTTGATATGGTCAAAAACATCACTTCGATACTCTCGAACAGGTCAATTTCAAGTTTGTCATATCGGCTTTTTATTGATATGAAAAAAAAAAATTTAATATTGAGCTCAAATCGTATAATTTTTTCTTCCTGTGTATAGATAAAACAAAGTTTTGCAAACCGAAAACCAATGTGAAAACATGAGTGCACATATCTTATTTCTCTATTATCTCTTTATTTCCCAAAGCATTTTGAAGTTTTCTAGATGTTCAATACAATAAAAATTAATGAATAATATTTATGAAATGCTAAAGATCTCCACATTGGGTGGTCGTGTAAGTGTTGGTGCTAGTGCTCCGAAGTCCCCGATCCCTGGAACCCAAATTTGGTGCAATTTTAACTTGATCGCAGCTTGGCTGGGCCCTAAAAGATAATGTGCTCTAAAATTTTAACAATTACCCAAAATAACTTGTGTCTAATTGTAATTTAATAATTTATTAATGAATGAATAAATATCCCCTGAACAGCATATTTATCAATGATCGTCATTAACTAATTAACGCCACAGTTGACGCGTTGCTCTCCGCAAATTTGCTTTTCGTTATCAATATCATTTTAGAGAGCGAAAGAGAGACACAGAGAGCGCGAAAGAGGAGGGGAGTAAGCATAGACTTGAAGCCGCCTCTGCCAAAACTCACATCTCTCTACTACGATCGTCGGTTACAATTTTCAGTTGTGCATGCACCATTGGTCAGCTCAGTTCAGCGGCAGCTGTTTAAAATCGGGAAAATTAACATCCATCTGCACAGATTGGTGCTAGGGCAACGTACGCACACGTGCTTAAGCCTAACTATTCAAGAGTCAAGTGGCTATAGCAAAACGTTTTAATGATCTTGCCCTTCGTTGCGGGGGTGACACTAGTGGCCCTGATTTGTCATGTGAATGTCATAGGGGGTAAGTCTAGGTGCGATGGAATAAACAATCCACCAACTTAAATAAATATTTAAATGTTTACTTCCCAATTAGCTGCCCCTTCTGCGGAGACGGAAACCATCACAGATGTAGACTTTACCACTTTTCCAACTCCATTGGAGGAGGTTAAATGTCGTCATACCTTGGTTAAATCTAAAGGGTTTTTGGACTATTCATTTTGGAAAAAATTCTTCAAGCATTGGATACCCTTTACGAGCAAGGCCAGAGTTAAAATGCAATTCTTTCTCTTCAAACGGGATTTTCCTGATTGTGGACGAGAGTTGTTTTTGGGTGATGATGAACTCTTGGACAGTTCGGGTTTTGATGCACGTCATCCGACGAGGTAAGGCAACATGAGAGGATTTACTGGTTGTCAATGCAACTTGTCAAGCTAATACGTAGGTGAGCGATGTGTAAGCGATTAGGCTGTGTTGCAGTTTTATAATGAGGGGGAAATACTCAAATTTTGATGTGAAAAGTAGTGCAAGTGTGGGAAATTGTAGATTACGCGTTTAAAATTTACATATTTTTATGACAGGTTGGGAAAACTTTGTTAAATTAAAAACTAGTAAGTGCAACTAGTAAGGCCATAATTTTATTTAATTTCCAAATTGGTTTTCGGGAGTTATGGTGAAATATGTGAAACTATCGGCAAAAAAATGGCAAACTTAAAAATTTAAAATATAAAAGAAAAAAATAATGTTTATCACAGCAAAGTTTTTTTAAAATGATTATCGTTAATTGGAAGTCAAAGTCTAAAATATAAATGGGTTTCGTTTATTGTTGCTGAGCTTGGTGAAATGTTTAGCACTGGCAAGGAAAGCGGTCTTAAATTTTGAAGACACTATAAAATTTACAAAAGTTTCACAAATATAGATATTCTACAGAAAAAATAAGCTTTTAAAATTTCGAGTTCCGCGTTCAAAATAAAATACTGAACACGAAAAAGTGAGATTGCTCACCCACGAAACTCTTGGCTTGCTCAAGATCACCCCTTTGACATACAAATTGACACGTTCAAATCCACATCACGAGTGCACCTCTAGTGTCTGGGCCAAAAACTAGGAATTTGTCTTATTGCCCTCCTAATAATACAGTTCTCTCTTTTTTAAATTCGTTTTTTTATCCCTTGAAACTTCTCTAAACAGCCCCGAATCGTGTTTAACCTGTGTCCAAAAAGGTTTTGAAATCAGGAATTTAGGGATTTTTAAAAACGCTCTTGAATTAAGTAATTGTACTAAATCAAGAATTTGTGCCTTATTGAAGTTTTGAAACTTCAAAATTTATAAGTATGAAAACTCTTAATTTTTCTCTTAGTGTATCTAAATTTTCACTCCCAACTGTTTGAGATCGCTTTAAAAATATATTTTTTGATTTCTCAAAAACTTGACGTACTAGGGAAATTTTGTAAATTGACTTGTATTCAGCTTGAAATTCTCCGTCCAACGGTATCAATTTCATTGCCCGGCCCGCGAGTTTGTTGAACTGTGTTATTGTTAAAAATCATTTCATTCCACAGATTAACTTTTGATGTCATAAGTCATTCCGACCTTATAGCATTGCTGGCATCAGATGGTCTTTGCCGACTTAAAAAAGATAGGTAAAGACTGCTGATTAAAGAACCGGGAGGTTTTTCAAACAGCTGTACAGTCGAGTAGTCTTCTTTGTGGTGTGTAAGTGTTTTTAAAAGTTTTGAAAAAGTTTTGACCTGGAGCCTGCTTAAAGAAGTTTGTATGATTGATTTTCAAAGAGGCCAACAAAACAGTCACAAGGGTGTAAAAATTTTTTTTAAAAAAGGTCAGTAATGTATTATAGCATGAGGTGAGCACCGATTATAGAGCAATTAAATAAATGCACTTAAAATCTAAAGTTGGCCATACAAACCTACACTCAAAAAACTATTTTTTATATTAAAAGAAAAATCTGTGGAGTAACTCTTCACATCGTTGCTCAAAAAAAGACATAAAAAAATGCCTTAAAATAGAAATTATAGCTCTTTCTTGACAATTCGAGTGTAGAACCCCCCTCAAAAACCTCACTATCCTCTCTATCTTCTATAATAATTAAATTCCAATCCCCCATCCTGGTCTCAAAAACTGTTTAAATACAAATAAATCTAAAAATTTATTAATATTTTTACTACTATATATTCTTGATCACGTGAAAATCGAAAAAAAAATGTTTTTTGAACTTATAATGAAAATTGAAATAATTGTAGAGGTACATCTAGTTTTGTATTCTCGACTGTAAAATAAAGGGGAAAAGGTCCCCACCTGGCTAAGGTATGTACTCCGTTCTTGGGCGATCCATCGTGCCTCATCGTTTACTCGTCTACGCATCGAAAATAATAAAACGTTTAGAATAATGGTCCGTAGATAAATGCACTACTACGAAGTGAGAAGCAACCCCCTACCCATTATTGCCAAAACCATGATTAACAATGCTTTAAACCGTGGTGAATTTCAATAAGAGTCGAAAATTTTCTTTTAGTCATTCCAAAAAATCGACTGTTCTCATGTGATAATAGTCCCATAAGTCCGAAAGACTCCACCTGAGGTCCCGTGTCTCTTAAAGCTGTGAGGAAATTTTTTACAGGGACAATTCTGTTATACATTCTAAAAGTTAGGTGCAGACAGCTGAATACTATTTGGTAGCATTTTTGTCCTGTCGCTTTTCACTGCTCGACAGGACTCTCCACCAATTCACCAAACCAACTTTTTCTAAAAAATTTTGGCTCGCTGAGCTCGAAAATCGATATGAAAAAAAAAATATATCGAGAGTTTATGGATAAACGTGTTTTTCAACGTTTACAGCCAAATCAAATAATCGTTTTCGAAAAAATTGTACGCCATATTATTTCGATATTTTGTTTTCTAAATTTTGACTTCGGATTCTTGATCAGCGACGCCGGAAAACTCCCGAGCACGGACTTTCAGCCACAATCAAATACTTTTCGTAATTCGGTATTTGTTTTTAATTGTTAAGATCCGATTCAGTAATCACCCCAAATAACACGGACATTCAACCAAATCGTTTACGTTTTACGACCCTTTTTGGCCGTCTGTTGTCTGTCTGTTTCTACGAAAACTAGTCTTTAAGTTTAAAGCTCTTTTTACTACTTAAGAGTCTTGGTTTTACGTCATACAGCTAATATGTTGGAACCGAGCTATTTTTATATCTTAACCTGCCATAAGAAAAATTAACGTTTGGATATAAAAGGTATTGGCCTTTGTTTTATACTTTCTTAGTTAAAAAAAAAAACTGGTTCCCAATTTTCCCAAAAGACGACATCGGCGATCGCTGGAGAAAATAACAATAAATCAAACATTTGACAAAACGAAAGAAATACAATGGGACGACATAAGACAAATTACAAAATTGTGACATAAGACATTCCTTGATCAAGGCGCAAAATGCGATCGAAATGCGTAGGAGGATGATTGAAATTAAGAATGAAGATTTATTTATGGAATGACGCCAACACAATCCACAGTAGGAACCATCAAAAGTCAACTTTATTTTTGCGTCCGTGGGGAAATCTTGTTCGTATAAGTGTGGCTCAATTTCTAAAAAAAACCGACACGCACCCATCTCTAGTTCAAACTCAGATGCTCCATTTTTAATGGATTGATTAATTCATTTGGTAGTTTTAAATTTATTTTAGTTTAGACATAAAAACAGCAATATTTAATGTAAGTAATAACATGACTTCCGGTTAGTTCAAAGCACCTCAGTTTTTTTTTTTCAATTTTAAATAATAAAATAGTAGCTTGAGATTAATAACAACACTGATTGATTTTCGGGGAAGAACAAAAATATAAATTGAATTTTGCAATTTTGATATATTCCGAACAAATTTAATTAGCTGTCATAACATTATTAGACACCGCCAAATGCCCAAAAAAACCAAAAAGATTGGTTCAAAAACAGGTTTTTATTACTAAAACATACATACATACAGACATATTTAATTTTGTTATATCAACATGTTTCGTTTTGCTTTCATTCCGTTTATTTGCCCGCTTATCAATGAGTCATTGTCATTGGCTTTGAACTCAAACCGTGCTAAGTGCCAAAAGCGAAATGTTAACTTTGAAGAAAACAAATCGAAAAAAAAAAACACTAAATGATGATGGCTGTATGCTCTACATATATTTTGGTAACTCTTTCTTCTTATATTTTACAGAATTATCATTCATGGCTGGATGAGTCAGGCCAAGGGTTCCCTCAATCGTGATGTGAAAAAGGCCTATCTCAGTCTGACCGATGGGGAGTTTCCCTTATATCCGGACTTTAATATAATCGTTTGTGACTGGAGTAAGATTTCAACGAATGTCAATTATTTCGGTGTTGCCGATATGGTTGAGGATTTGGGTTTCCTGCTGGCCGAATTTGTGCGTCAGTTACATATGCGTGCCGGTCTGCAATACGATGATGTCTATGTGATTGGTCACTCGTTGGGAGCACAAATTGCCGGCAGCGCGGGCAAACAGATCAAACCTTATCGCTTTAATACGATTTATGCCTTGGATCCGGCCGGACCCAAGTTCCGCGAGCAAAGCGACGAATATCGTATAGATGCTAGTGATGCAAGCTATGTGGAGTCCATACAAACGAGCATCAGCTTGGGCTTTGAAGAGCCAGTGGGTCATGCTACTTTCTATCCGAATTATGGTAAAAATCAGAAAAAATGCTATATGTATGGTTGCTCGCATAAGCGAGCTCATGACTATTTTGCCGAGTCGATAACGAGTCCCGAAGGTTTCTGGGGTACACGTTGTGAACGACAGTCGGAGAAGGTATGGATATTATTGGATAATGAGGGTGAATTTCGTATGGGAGGTGAACCATCATTGCCCAAGAATGGAACTTTCTATGTAAAGACATATTCCAAGCCGCCCTATGCCATGGGACGGAAACAGAGAGTGGACGATGATCGCCTAAAAGAGGAGGAAAGCAGTACAGAATGAGGTAAAATGTTAAAGTACTACGAAGCGTGTTAGCCCAACTGTGAATAAATTTTGTAAGTGTATGCAAAAACAGAGAGTTTTGATGTGTATTTCGCTTATTTCGCCTTGTAGCGCTTATTTTGACTTGGGAAAGTTTGTTTCTCAATCACTAGAAGTGCGCACTAGAAAGACCAATTTTCTTTACATGCCAATTAGCTAAATTTATTACATCCCACCACAAAAAGTTGTTAACGTAAATAAAAAAATATTTTATTCTAGTCATCACATGGCTTTAACCAAACTTGGCAGAGTTGTTTGAAAACAGAATAGAATACAACAAAAAGTTTTCCTTACCTTTTCTTTTTCAGGCTAGTTTCATCATATTGCACACATCCTAACTAAAGATTCACAACTAACAATTTGTTATTATCAAATTTACTTGTTAAAAATGGTAACTCAACCGCTGACTAACAGAGTGGGAAGTGGAACTACAAACAGTTTTCAATAGTATTAAAGTAATAACAAAAGTTATGTAAGAATCTAGGGGTATTTCGCTTGTGTGATTTTCTGATAGCAAAAACACAATTTCACAAATTTATCTTAAAAGCAATAATTACGGCTGCAATTTGCATTTTAGTACTTTAAAAAGCTTTCCTCAGATATGGCTATAAATAGGTCAACTTAACTGAAAGCTTTAACTATCCATTTACGACTGACAAACTAAACATGTTAAGAGTTCTTCAAAATATCAAAATTTTCATGACTTTGTTAGCCATGGTGTGGTCTAGGACTTATACTGAACAACTTGAGGGGTCTTTCCAGATTCAAAAAAAATAATGCCTCATGATTTATCCACAAGTCAAGCTCCAAGTAAAGAGAATCAAGTTCAAGTGCTGATCCCAGTAAAAGAGTTCCAGAGCAGATCCTAATAGGAATATAATTATGGAACCAATTACGAAACCAAGTGAGAAGTCGAATGAAGCAACAAGTAGAGCGTCGAGCGAAAGTTCAACTAAACAACCAAGTGGTAAATCAAGCGAAGAATTTAGCGAAGAAACAAGCAACGAACGAAGTGACTTAAGCAAAGATCTAACCGAAGATGTAACCGAAGATCTAAGCGAAAACTTGAGCGAAGATACAAGCAAAGAAAAAAGTAAAGATTTAAGTGAATATCTAGTAAAGAAATAAGCGAAGACTTAAGCAAAGAATTAAGTGAAGAACATAGTAAAGAATTAAGCGAAGATTACAGAAATCGAATGTCTAAAAAAAGTTTGTGATTTTTTTAAATCACCCACTTAGGGCCGTTTTCTCATGTTGCCCTTTGCAAATCAAGGTGGATTTGCTGTATTTGCCTTGCTCTTGTTCATGGTTAGCCATCTACAAAATCTCATGTATTTCAAAACCATGTATGTACATGCTTAACTAAATTATGTATTTTTATGTGTGCACGCATATGGTCACAATTGAAAATATTTAAAATCAAAAAAACAACTGCCTTTTAAAAACAGTTAAGTCTGTATTGATTAAAAGTAAACAAATGAAAAATATTGAAGGTATAATTGCATTTTAATTCCCTAGTTCATTGCTTAAGCTAAGGTCACACAGGCAGATAATTCATCCAAATTTTGATTAAAATAGAGATGATTGAAGATTTACAGGATTTAAATACAAGGATGTTTATACGCCAATAATTTGCAGGAACATAACCTAACACCAAGAGAAATCTAGGTGGATTTCGATTAGCAAAACAGAACAGAGGGGGGGGGTTAATAAAAAAAATAAAAAAAGGAGGCTAGTTGGCTCATTAATTGTTTATCTCTACCAAATCATCAGTGACCTTTGCCTAGCCCTAGGCGCCAACGGCTCTTACTCCATGCCGGAGCTGCCATAATCTCTTGGGAATTTCTAAACGACTTGACTAAAAAAGCCAAAAAAAACATAGCGAGACCTAGAGCCAGCGTAATATTGATGGTTTAATTATAATAAAGGTCGTTAAAGCACACACATGTGTAATTAAATTTCTTGGCATTATTTATTTGTTAAGTAATAATAAATAAGTAAAAAGTAAGTTTTTGCAGGAACTTAACTGTGATGTTTCTTATTCTACGTCATCACAAATTTACAGGCTGAATAAGAACGTTCCACGTTCACTTACGTTGCATGAACCGATTGAACAACTTTAGCCTGCTTCAATGCAAATTTGGGAACTGGAACTTCTTGCCCTCCCAGATCCATAATATTAATATAATAATTAATATAAATTTTAATAATTTATATTTGTAAATAATAATCATTTTTGCATTCATCCCGTCCTCTTCCTCTTTGTTTCTCTTAGCAACCTCAAAGGAATCAAGGAAGTCATTTAAGAGGGAGACAGTATTTATACCCTGTTCTCATTAAAAAAAGGAAAAAAAGGGGCTTATGAAGTTGTGCAAGTGTATGTAACAGCCAGAAGGAAAGCACCTCCGACCCCAAAAAATCCGTATAAAATTAGCATCAACAGCTGAGTCGATTTAGCCATGTCCGTCTGTCTGCTCTGTATGAACGCGTCGATCTCAGAGACTGTAACAGATGGAGCCACAATTTTTAGCATGTGTGTAGGCGCATACTGTACCCACATCGAGTTGGTTTCAGATTTGGAAAAATCCACTCCTCCATCTTTTAGCAGCGAAAAACTGTCTCTCTCTCCAGTATGAACGTTGATCTCAGAGAGACTATAAGAGGTAGAGCCACAATTATATTTGCAGAGTTGTATGTAGGATGAATTTGCTAGATTTTGGCAAAATTCCTCCTCCTTCTCCTTCTAACCGCGAAAAACTGTCAGAGCTAAAATTTTTATTTAGAACCCTAATGATTTAATATATATTCTATTCTCTATGCCACTACAAGATCCGCGCAAAAACACCGAAGATAGGAGTGCCTCCCCAATTATTCAAATAAATTTTAAAATAAGGAGTTCAAAAGCTATAGGAAAACCAATTACTTGGAACAGGGTATTTTGCTGTCGGGGCACTCGAAATAAACCGAACCTAGGCATTTTATTTTTTGGTTCGGTTCAGCATTTTTTTAAACACACCCATTAAACTTACGAGTGTAAAACGGTGTTCGGTTCGGTTCAGAGCTGGTTTGCATCTCTGGTTTTATACAATAAAACAAAAAATGTGTTTCTCTCCTCTCACAACCAAAGAGAGGCCGAGAACGTATTTAAAGGTTGTTTCGGTACTTTTATTGGCAAACATGGGAAAGCGTTTTTTTGACACAGAAGGGGACCGTTTTTCTGCTGTTTAGCCATAAAAGGGCTAAAGAATAACGAAGCAACTGGTGCTGATAAGCTGCCTGTTGAATTGTTTAAGAGTGACGGCGAGGAGTTGGCAAGGAGCATGCACTAAATCTTTTGCAGGATATGGTTCGACGAAAGCATGCCCAAAGATTGGAGTCTGTGTAGTTTGCCCACTTCTTGAAAATGGAGACCCTTACTGTTTGCGCCAACTACCGTGGGGTCAGTCTCCTTCCCATCACATATAAGATTCTGTCGTGCATTATTTGTGAACGGCGCTAAAGCCGCTTATCAGCACCCTATTAGACCTGGTAAGGCCACCAGAGACCAGATATTCACATTACGACAAATCCTGGAGAAGACCTATGAGAGAAAAATCAAAACTTACCATCTTTTTGTTGATTATACATCTGCATTCGACCCACCGATAAGGTCAAGGTTCTTTGAAGCCCTATCTAGCTTTGAGAAGCACAGAACCATTCGATAAAAGGTTTTAGAAGGGCGGACTTAAACTACTGAACGGGCAATTCCTTAGCAAGGATCTAGGTTTTGGTTCTCCCCGGGGGCGAAAACATTTCGATATTCACACTTACACTACCCGACCACTTGCCGAAGCTGAGACCAAAAGAGCAGAGGGGCGTCATTCGCTCGACAGAGTTCGATGCGATTGGGTCAAAGCAAATCTAAAGCTACTCGCATTTGCCGATATTGACATTAACGGAAAAAACGAACGGGCGGTAAGCAGGGCGTTTTCAGAGATTGAGAGGCAGTCTGCTTAGCGTTATACAAGGACAAGACGAAGTACCTAGTATCCGCGGAAAGGAAGTCTACACGTTTTGGACAATCTGTTACAACTTGAACTTTGTAGGGGATTTTGTCTACCTCGGAACGATGATAACCAGTGACAACAACA